>JXSR01S003718.1:14226-28762 GCA_000969725.1 Ophiothrix spiculata
AATGTTTGATACAGTTGATTGTACTATTTTTGATATGTTGTTACTGTAATTTTGCATATGTGGAAGAAATAAATTCTTATCTTATCTTATCTTATTGCCCTTCACGGGAGTAATTTGATACGTATTATTACTGATCTTCACATGCGGTGGGGACATGTATCAAGCATCTTGTAAGTTCTACTTTTTTTTTTCGTTTCAAAAGTGTCCATTTTTGGATGTACACTCACTAAACATTTTTCTGTATAAGGGTCATTCCAATCTCAAATGTCACAAACGTTACCAAAATGTTACATGATCCGGCCCTTGAATTTGAATGAGCTTGAGTTATCTTCATGGGCTTCTGCATACCTGGAACGGGTCCGCTCGCAAGTCCGACGACTCGCTAGTCTGAAAGCTCGCTAGTCCGAAGGCTCGCTAGTCCGAAACGTTATTCAATAGGGAAAATATAACCTTGAAAAAGGCTCGCTAGTCCAAAAAAACAGCTCGCTAGTCCGAAGGTTCGCTAGTTCGAATATGAAAATAAGCTCGTCTGTCCGAATTTTAAAAGCAACTCGCTAGTCCGAATGTTAAAAAAGGCTCGCCAGTCCGAATTCGAAGGTTCGCTAGTTCGAATATGAAAATAAGCTCGTCTGTCCGAATTTTAAAAGCAACTCGCTAGTCCGAATGTTAAAAAAGGCTCGCCAGTCCGAATTTAAATAACAGCTCGCTAGTCCGTATTTCAAAATAGGCTCGCTAGTCTGAATTCTGAAATAGGCTTGTAGTCCGAATTTTGAAAACAACTCGCTAGTCCGAATTTAGTAAAACTGTATTAGAAATATGCACACATTTTGCCATATTCGGACTAGCATGCTGTTTTTAAAATTCAGACTAGCGAGCCTTTTTCAGAATTCGGACTAGCGAGCCTATTTTGAAATTTGGACTAGCTAGCCTATTTTAAAATTCGGACTAGCGAGCTGTTATTTAAATTCGGACTGGCGAGCCGTTTTTAAAATTCGGACTGGCGAGCTGTTTTTAAAATTCGGACTAGCGAGCCTTTTTCATTTTTCGAACTGGCGAGCCTAAATTAAAATTCGGACTAGCGAGCTTTCGGACTAGCGAGTTGTCGGACTAGCGAGCTTTCGGACTAGCGAGCTGTCCCCTCTAGAACATATCCAAAGCTCATTCAAATTGAAGGTCAAGAACATGCAACATTTTGGTAACGTTTGTGACATTTGAGATTGGAATTACCCAAAGCAAATTGCCTGTAATCAGTGTTCCAAAATCAGGATAATTATTTTACTTTTTTTCTAATCAGGGAAAAGTCAGGGAATTTGATAAAAATGCCTCAAAATTAGGAAAAAATCAAGGTTTTTTAATTGGCTTAAAAATCAAAAGAAGTCGGTCAGACTCATTATCCCCAGTATGTCAGACCTTTGCACTTCTCTATCAATATGCGTGGTCGTAAACCCATTTTACATTTTTCGTAAAAAGAATTACATGTATCATGGATTTTTGAGTTCTCGTCAGGGAAAAATTTGGGAATTTCATTTTCGTAAAATTCAGGGGGAACCCTGGTAATGGAATACTGTTCACAAATGGTTATGCTATGTAAGCAGCGCCGTCAACCTAAAAATTACCATCCAAATCCAAATCTGAGTTATTGTATTGAAAACATTGTTAATCCTGCATTAATGCCATCACTGCTGTTACTGATCAACAGAGCAAAGGAAAATGCACAAACAAGAAAAACAGTTTTAACTGCTTTGATTTAAAATCCACAAGTTAATATAATATAGTCTAGTTTGATTTATTTGAAATTGCAATATAATTTTTTCCCCTATGTTGCTTCTCAAAAGTTAGTTGTGCTGTTCTTGTCCAGGAGAAATGGCCGATGCAGCTGAAAATAAGAACCGAATCAAGAAGCAGAAGACGGATCATACCGAGAGCAAGGGAAAAGGTAAGAGCTCTTGAATCGTTGTAACAGATAGTTGGTTTATTTAAAGGTGCATTCAGACAAAATTTCATTTGCAGATGGTTTTTACTTGGTGCCGGTGTTGCCAGATAACCCTCCGTCCAATAAAATCCAACAAGCAAAAAGCAAGAAATTTGCCTAAGTCCAAATACGTCATTGACTGGGGCTACAGATAAGCACAAAAGTTCTGCCATGGCAGGCCATACTCGGTGGCTTGCCATAGCTGGACATTGGATCAGGATCAGGGTGTGAGAGTTCAGATTTTAATCTGATTTCAAATTTTTTCATGCTTCAAAAGAGTCATAATTTCAGGGTTTTTTTTTTTTGTTATTTTCAGCCTGTTTTTGGCATTTTGTCACTATTTTAAAGATTTTTTTATAAATTTTCAGATTTTCCTAAACAGCTGACTGTTGCAGCCCTGTCGGGATGCGAGCGGTCAGGGGTTCGAATACCGGGGAAACAAGACATTTTTGTATGACGTATTTGGACTTAGATAGTTTTTAAGCATTTGGGACAATGGGAGTTAGGTATCATAGTCAACTATCCGAAGTACCTTTGAAAAATTTAAAATTACAAAATGTCTGATTGGATTTTCCCTGATAGTGTGTTATACTCTCTTCTATTCAGTTTGTGTGAAATGGCCTACAAGATACAAGAGTAGATTCTTGGACATTGTAACCCTGTAGCATTGCATTTTAATTCACAATTGGATACTTGTAGTATTCACTACTATTGTGCATGCTTAAACAACAATACACAATTTTCCTTTTCTCTAGAAACCAAACCTGATCCCACCTCAACAAAGATGCCCAAAACATATCTATATATTGATGACACCGTGACCGAAGACCATCGAAGGCAGAGACTTGGCCATGATGGCATCATTACTGATTGTAAACCATGTGAATGTGAAGGCGGTTTTGAGTACTACTCAGATGAATTTATCTGCTTCGACGGTGAATGGCAAGCAGTATGGACCTCTCGCGATCTTGGCTGTGATGTCTTAGTCCTGGTAAGTATAGATCATTTTTTAGGGTGACCTTTGATTGTTGAAGCCCCCTCCCACAATGTGTGTTCTCGCTAATGTCCATGAAAGATGCAGCTAGTGTGTAGCTAGACTCTAACGAAGACACTGAAGTTGAAAATATATATTGAAAACTTATTGCCAATTAGTCTTAATGTCTAAAATCAAACTCGAATTAAATGTGTCTTGTAAGTATATCCTGAGCATAAAGCTGTAATCTGTATATGGCGAGCAATTGGCACAGGAGTTTGGAAAATTAACGTTTTTGCAAATGTGCAAGAAAGATGCTTTTTAAAGCTTATTTAACAAATTTTTAGCTGTATAATGCATATCTTTACTGATTTTGGTGCAAGCCCAACATCAACATTGGGTCAAATTAGCACAAGCTCAAATACCTTTAGAAAGAGTACTGCTCACCACTGACTCTTAAATCACCTAGTGTGAACCGTTCCTCTCATGATCTCGGCTGTGATGTCTTGGTACTGGTAAATCATGTTTTAAAAGCTTTGTTCACTGAAACCTTGCAAATGCGTGTAAACCATGTGAGTGCTGAGGATGATTTAAATTCTACTCAAATGATTTGCATTATACTGCATCTTCATGCAAGTGAAATATTGAACTAAAAATTACTGCAACATGTGATGAGGTTGGGAGTTGTCTGCTCCAATGAGGCAAAACCTTGGGGTTAGACCCGGGAACAGAGAGAATCGGGAATTGAAATTCCTTGGTTGAAAAATGCCCTGATACCGGTTGGGAGTTGTCTGCTCTCATGAGGCAAAACCTTGGGGTTAGACCCGGGAACAGAGAGAATCGGGAATTGAAATTCCTTGGTTAAAAAGTGCCCTGATACCGGTGGGGTGATTTGCTACAATAATCAGCTGATTATTTTATTGTAGCTGATTATTGTAGCAAATCCACTCTAAATATTAATGATGTACCAATATCCCTATTGTATTATCTGCGTGTTTATCCAAAGTTGTTTACGACATTCCGCGAAGTGTTGTATATCTGTTTTACAGTCGTAGCGTTGTCACTAATACTAGTTAAGCAATAAATGTGTGCGGGGTAAATGGTCATGGTGAGTATACAACTTCGAGTAATAGATCAGTTCTCTCTGTACGTGACCTCTGCGTGACATATTCGTGGTGGGTACACATATTAACGGTCCATTGGCTCGGAATATGAGTTTCATGGCCCTGGTTAGACAACTACCCCGATACCACTTCAGCACAGGTGAATCGCCAGACCAGATCTAAAGAAGTCCTCATCCGAGTAAGGTGAAAATGTATATAATATAGTTGTACCCATTGGATCTTTTCAACAAAAAATCGTGTTTTACGTACAGGTCAAGAAGAAATGCTTTCCGAATGCCCTAGTGGAACTGGTTGAGCCTTTCTGCTGCAGTCATCCAAATGCGTTTGCTGATTTTGCCTTAGATGGAAGCGGACAGAAACTAAAGACCAAAGATGATGTGACCAAGTTCCTGTCAGCTAGGAAACATAAAGTGCCTCTTTTAGAATTATTGCCGGTCCTTGAGCAGCCTAAAGATCTCAATAAGAAGGAAAAGACAGAAGATGCTGATGCCGGTGATGAGGATGAGGAGGATGAAGAGGATAGTGATGATGAGTCATCTATTGATATCAGTGAGATTGCTGAATTTCTTGAATTGTACAGGTATGTCGGAGGCCAAGGTGATGATTCAAACTTTAGGGTGTGTTATGGTGTGAAATAGTAAACAAAAAGGGGTTAATTTAATCATAAGGTTTGTATAAAATCATAAGAAGATGAAATGAATTGAATCAAGGCAACCAGAAAAATAATACTCATGAGCAACCAATGTTGCGGGTGATACAATCACCCTTTGACTAGGTTATGATGTTGTAGACCTTAAAAGCTAGTTGTTTCAGCTAGATGACGTCATAGGATGTTGAGAAGACGTCATCTTGTCGGTTGCTTGTGAGTGTTATTTCTCTGGTTGCCTGGATTCAATTCATAATATTATTTACCAATCCAGATGAATGAGAATATACATGTTCATAAACATTATTATGCTTGACAAAACCAGTGAATTAGTTTTTAAACTCGCAACACTAGAGTCGAGACCGGTATACACCTCCAGAGCTCGCCCCTGTATTAGCCCGTGAGCTAGCCGCCCAACGTCCCCAAAGGGAGCAAGTAGCCTGCCCACGGCCAGCTGAGTACCGCGCATGAAACGCGGTAGATCTGGTCACTAGCATATGACCAGATCTGATGAAGTCCTCCGAAGTGAAGGACCAAATATCAAAGTTCAAAAACTACTTCACTGGTTTTGCCAAGCACTAGTTTCATCTTAATAATTTAATGAACTTGAAAGAAATGGCACATCCATAGATAGATGCTAATAGAATGGGCAATATCTGACTTTGCAACATATATACTTTATGCTTCAAAGGAGCATGTAATATGACTTTTTTAGTTACAAGGTATGCAACTGCATGCAGGTCACATTTTCTTGAAAAAAGGGTATATTCCAACAAAAAGACAAACACACACACAAAATCATGATTCAGCATTTCAGAAATCTTGAGCGGAATTGATCTACCTTTTCTGAGAACCAAACAAAAACATGGCCAATAATATATTAGATTTCACATTTTTTTTAATGAACAACTTTGACAGACCATAACTTTACTTGTTAATGTCATGTGAACTTGTGAAGTGCTTCAACTCAAGTGTCATTTTAATTCTTACAACCATGGCCTTTGCAAATATTTTTAAAAGTGAAAACAATAAAGAGGCCAGCCTACCGAGACTCATTACGATTCTATCGTGTCATGGAGAATTGTGCATGATGAACTTGTGATGAAAGCCAGTATAGAAATATGACCCAGTCAAAACCCACCAATAAACACTGTCAACGTTTTGACTTTTTTTCCCTGTAGATTCTTTTATACTTACATGTGGCGTGTCATATATGATGAAAACCATGGCGGGGAATACATGTTCCAGTGTCCAGCTATGTTCTACAGAATGATGCTGTGAGTATAGAATAAGTGGACCGAGCTGGGGTCACCTACATGTGGCGTTATGATGAAAATCATGATGGGGAATACATGTTCCCCACGTCCAGCTATATGTGATGGCTCACCCCGAAAGAGGGGACTTGGCAGATAATATCAATTTTGATTTTATCATTTCATCTGTTATAATAATTTTCTAAGCTTTAAAATGACACCTTACTTATTGAAATTGATCAAAGCGATCAAAGTTTGCAACAGAAAATCTGCTGGAAATTCTTATTATTTTCTTTATTTTTTGCAGCCTATTTTCATCAGTTTCTCAAAAAGTGTTCTGTTGCAAAGTCCCCCTTTTCGGGTTGAGTCATCACATATGTTCTACACAGGGGTGTGAGAGTTCAACTTTTAAGCTGGTTTCATCTTTTTTCTATGCCTGCAAGAAGTCAGTTTTAGTTTTTTCTTTAATTGTCAGCCTATTTTGTTATACACATGAATAAGTGGACTGGGGGTTGGGGGTCACCTACATGTGGTATGTTATATATGATGAAAACCACAGTGTGGAATACATGATACAGTGTGCTATTTAATCAAGGCTACTACTTGAGATAACATACTATTACTGTGCTTTGCTGAGTTGTTTAAGTGTAAGGAGAAAATTGATTTCAGGCGAGTTGTAAGTGCACTTGTATATATCTCACCATAAATCATTTAAGTCCAGCTATAACTACACCACTGAACTTTTGCACACCTTAAACCCAATGCTTGCAAATGGAATTTGATCACAAAATAATTGTCATCATTAATGATGTTTGTTCCTTGTTTCTAGCCATTATGAAGTTAAACATAAGAAGACATCCTCAGAAATTATGGAGTCGTATAACAAGACAATGACAGAGTATATCAAGAAAGCGTGGCAATTCACAGCGATCAGAAATGACCACAAGAACCCAAAACAAGACAAAGAGCTACGGAAGATTGGTAAACAGGTCACGAGTCTGGAGAAGACTTTGGAGAAACTCAACAAGCAAAACCAGAAGGAGCGTGTGTTTCGACGGTAGTGAAGGTGTTACTCTCACAAAGGTCACAGTATTGTAGTCAGAGATATAAGGCCGTATTCATAAAAGTAGCAATTGCTGTTTCTATAGCTTTTTCTTGAATTTCTATTCTTAAAAGCTAGCATTGACTTGCAAGAAAAATCCCTCTTAAAGCCGCAAAAGTTATTGCTATTCCCTTTCAAGCAATTGTTCGTCTGTTTAGTAATTGCTTACATTTGTATTTAAAAAGCTGGTCTTTTGCTTACAACATGTAGCAATTACTTGCATTTTAGTAAGATCCTATATGAGGAGCATATAATATAATAATAATAATAAAACGGTGCTTATGAAGCGCCTAACACCGGAGTCTCTAAGCGCTATACAATCATAAGAAAACTAAACAGTTACATACATAGACATAATATACACAAATAAAGTTATACATACATACATATGTATATACTAAACAAGGCATGAACAAAATACAGTTATATGAAAACAAGGAACTTATTTACCAAAAGCAAGTTTAAACAAATGTGTCTTAAGGCAAGATTTAAATTGATTGACAGTTTGACAATTCTTTACATGAAGTGGCAGAGTATTCCAAAGGACAGCAGAAGCTTTTTGGAAAGAACGATCACCATAAGTAGCAGTAGCTGTTGATGAAGACACAATTTTAAATTGAGAAGCAGAACGTAAGTTGCGAGGTGGAATATACTTCTTAACAAGGTCCTGCAGATATACAGGTGCCAATCCATGTAGAGATTTGTATGTTAAGACTAAAACTTTGAACTTAATACGGTATTCTACTGGCAGCCAATGTAATTGTTGTAAGACAGGAGTAATATGATCACAAACCCGTGTGCGAGTAACTAGTCTTGCCGCCGAATTTTGCAATCTTTGCAGTTTGGAAATGTGTGAGTCAGGAAGGCCATAAAGAAGGCTGTTACATTGGTCAAGGCGACATGTAATAAATGCATGGACTAAAGTTTCAGTCGTATCACTGTGATACATTCATTTTTCTGACTGTATCTTTGCTATGTAAGAAAACACACTGATATACAAGATTTGCAGTATTATAGATTATACAAATCATACTATTTGTCAAAAACTACATCAAATTATTCAGAAAATGTAGGATGACTTGCTGTATTGTTTGTACCTGAAAACTAACATGCGGTAGAGAACTTCTCTTGTAACTTTATGTAAGCAAATGCTAGCCTGGCTATTGTTCCCTTTGTAGCTTTTGCTTTTGTCTGAGTTGATTCCAGACAAGAAAAAGGTATTAGTTAAAGCAAAAGATTGCAAATATGTTTTAAAGCAATTGCTGAAGCTATTTTTTTTAGTCTAGCTATTGCTTTTTCTTAACATCTTTTGTTTATAAGCAATTGCTATTTTTATGCATCTGGGTTAACAGGAGATCCCAAACTCAAGACGAAGACAAATACCGCAACTTTGTCTCAGTGTAAGGATATCTCCTCTCTAAATCTGATTGTGGCTTAAATTTGCAGCTGATGAAAGCAGGTCTTGAGTCTTAAAAGATTTCGTTGAAACCAAGGAATTTAAAAAAGGAATCTGGACTAACCACAATCTTGATTGATGCTCATGGAGCAGATTAGTTCAGAAACAGGCCCAATAGCTAGGCAGATCCTGTAAATCTTGATATGATGCATAGACAGTGTGCATTTATTTTCACAACAACTATGTCTGTGTTTTCAGCTGAGTAAATGTGAATTGCTCCGATCTACTTACACCAATTTTCCTGCAATTTCTAGCTGTTTTGTAGAGATTCTAATGTATCTACGCATCCATAAAATGCTGGAAGTAAAATCAGTAGCCCTCACTGAGTGACAATCCAAGATGGTGCACATCCCATAGGCTTAACGCTGGGGTCAAAATTGGTGTCATTCCCTTTTTAGGTTCCTTGGGAGAAATTCAACAAGCAAAATCAGCAAGGTTTTTTTTTGATTTGTTGCAATAGTGGTAGTACTATTCGCACAAAATTCACAGTATTTTAGCTTGAAACCCTACTTGTTTATAACTCATAACTCATCAAGTAAGGGAGTCGTATGTCTTAATTGAAGACGCATACTGGAGATGAAACTCAAGAAGCAAAATGGTGCTATATACAGGGTGTGTCACAAATATTATTTTATTTTTCATTATTTTATTGAGTGCCAAGTGTAGTATACTTCTGTAGAAAATTGTTTTCACTTCACAGTTTTTCAGAATCACACTGCATCGGCGTTTGAAGGCAATCCCTCCGAAAATTTGAATTTTTTTTTTTGATAATTCACCATTTCAGGAAATTCTTGCTTTGGTGACTAGCTCTTGTACAGGGCTAAGTTATCTCTCTTAGCGTAAAACATGTAGCAATCAAAGCCTAGTCTTCGTCGGCTTGAACACCTTGACCGAGCCATTTGGCGCCAAATCAGTCCTGTTACTGAATTACAAAACTGAATTCTTGGTGATTTATTGGGTGGGATCCGGGCAAGTTCTATTGGTGACTTGCATCTCTGTAAATTCATTAATCTAAACTGTATTTAATAAAAAATTAAAAGGGTGCAGAACTACACGAGATATTAAAAAAAAGCTCCATAGCTCATCTCCTTCTAAATGAGGTATCAATCCTGAAAAAAAGCTCCATAGCTCATCTCCTTCTAAATGAGGTATCAATCCTGTAAAGAAAAAAATCACTACTTTGCAACTGTAATTGCCACACTCTTATGCTTACATAACAAATTTGTGCACTTAAAATATGTTGATTTTTTTTACTGATGAATATAGGAAAAGATTCAAGTCAGTATCTATTTTCACTTTTATTTTAATGGAAACTTGAAATTGCCAAGTAGGCCGAAAAAATAAAAAATTATTTGTTTCAAAGCTCACAAGTGGCTTGAAAATTGATGCAGACAGAGATGCTACTTTTCAGGATTTTTCCTGTTTTCAGGATATTTTTACTCTCTGATTTTTCAAGATTTTTTTAAAATACAAAATTAACTGTTTTTGTTTATTTTCAGCCCTTTTTTCAGCTTTTTTGTCAAAATTTACACACATTTTCAGGATTTTTTGAAAGTTTCAGGATATTTAGTGATACTAAGTGGGATTTCTGTGCAGAATGCAATTTTATATTTTATTATTTTTATTCTTGAGTTGTGAATTTTGAGCTCCATTGACATTTCTCAAATTCCAAGCATACATTTATGGTTACAAATAAAATGAAGAAGAATTTTATTCCATCGTGTTCATGAAATTTGTTTTTGGAGAGGAAAAGTATGATTTGCTGAACAAAATTCTACAAAAATACATTCATTTATACACATCATTCAATTTTACACCATATCCATTGTAGAGTAGAGTAAATGGAAGTAAACTTTTAAAACTTTTACAATATTCATTTTTGGTTGTTTTTGGTGCTTTGAAACTAATGAATACTCTTAAAATAATTAAATATCTGACAAAAACTGACTAGAACTACCTAAAACTTAAAATGATGTGTCCTACACAATATCACAACAATTTCAGGAAAGTCTATTGTACAGTACTTAGTCCACGACGGATTTTGTATATTCATGTCCAAACCATATATTTTACCCGTAGTGTATTCTGATCTGAATTATCGAAGTAGCTTATTTATATTATATCATGATATGATGGCGTATCGTCATTTTTTTTTCAGGTATATTAATAGTTTGACAATTTTATACTGTATATAGATCACTTATTAACTTATTTACACTGTATAGAGATCACTAATTTTAGTTCTATAGTACTGTATAACCAGGCCCGTAGCCAGGATTTTTTCAAGGGGGGTGCGGATTTTCAAAAAAGTGGACCTTTTGGAGGAACATTTTTCGTTATGGTCGACCCTAAAATAATTTTAGTAGTTTTTTAGCAGTTTCCCAAGCATTTTGTGTAGTATTTTATTAAAAAACGACCTAAATTTGCTTGTTTTGGTGCTTTAGGTGTGTTTTTTGTGGTCATTTCGTGAATTTTTGTGGACCTTTTTTGTAAATTGTCAAATTTGGGGGGGGGGGTGCGACGCCCCCACCGCACCCCCCTGGCTACGGGCTTGTGTATAACTAAAACACCTCAAAAGATATAAGTGGACGTTTAGTCTGACCCCATAAATCCAAGAAAGAGCCCTTTTATCCAACAAAATTGCCATACCGTATTGTTTCTATTAATCGCCCATTCTCTATTAAACACCCACTCAAACAAATTTCAAAGAGAAGTGTTAAAAAACATTCAATTTTGTAGCATTTTTGTGTATCATTAAGTTTTAGCCAACAATCGCTAGTAACAGGAAACGGTACCAATGAGGTCGCGATCCCGGCAATGATGAAAAATTGTCATTACTTCCGGGTTATCGGGGCCATATAACAGTAAGTTGCAGAAATTGCTAAGCTTACTTAGCGATTTTGTGCAAATTTTTAGGTTGAAAATTGTTCTCTAATAATCGCCCACCCCTCAGTTTCAGTTTTCAGTTTCAGTTTCAGTATAGTTTATTTGTTTTCTCTCAACATATACAAATATAATAACAGTATATAACTATAAAACATTTTGAATAGAGAACAAACTTTGCATATGTGAGACATGGATGCCTTCAAAAACGTGAGGCGTGTGGCTAAAGGCACCCATTACCCAGAAGATTCAATTATGGATAGAAAGTAGGCTAAATATAAATATATCTAGTAACATTATGCAAATTAGGTAAATAACAATAAGAATAGTATAAAAAAATGAATCGGGGAGGAAAATAATGGTAATTGAGAAGGGTATCCTTTTAAATAAAGGTAGAACTAAGGGAATATGATCAAAGGTAGGTAAATCAGAAATGGGAAAGGAAAGAGAAAGAAAGAAAAAAAAGAAAAGAGAAAGTTAAAGAGAAAGAGAAAGAAAGAAACGAGGGTGCGAACGGCAAAGAAAAAAGATTAAATTAAATTATCTAATTGAAGCATACTCGGTGTTTGAGGTTGCAGAATCATATTGGCTTGTAATATGGGTTTTAATATTCTTTTTGAATGATGATAGAGAACGACAAGTTTTGAATTTTAGATTAATTGAGTTCCATAATTTTGGGCCCTGAGTTTTAAATGTATTTGAAGCAAGGACATATTTAGTTGGATCAATATGAAGTTCTTAGGCTTGCCTAGTGTTATAATGATGGTTGTTAGCTTGTATAATAAACTTATTATTTGGGAGGTCATTTGGGAGCAATTTATGATGATAACAAAACATATGAATTGCAAGTTGATAAATATATATGTCATGGATCTTGAGGTTTTTAGTTGAGTAAAATAAGGGATTGGTATGCTCTTACCAGATGGAATTAGTACATATTCTAATGATTTTCTTTTGCATGAGGAAAAGGGTATTTAAATGAGAATTATTTTTGTCACCCCAAATCATTGTGCAATATGATAAATACGAAAGGATAAGGGTATTATATAACGTGAGGAGAGATCTTTTATCAAGATATGGTTTAATTTTCCTGATTATTCCTGATCCCTCATGAAATGTTGCCGCCCAGTGGGCGATTATTAGGAACAATACGGTATATGAAAATCATGCAATCTCGGCTAAATATTGACCAAAATTTAACATCAAAACCATTGCATTTTACGTTTGAAAATTTGATCTCAGTTTTCATTTTCAACATTTTGAGTATACCCGCTGTGTTATAAGCACCATCAAAACCATGATATAAATGTGTACAACAACCCAGCTATAGATCTAGCTATACCTTCCTACTAAGAAATCAATAAGAAGCACAAAGTATACACTTCGCTTCTTACCGATTTTCCTCGCATTTCAAACTGGCATTTCTTGATCATGCAGAACAAATTGAATTTGAAATCCCCACACATTTTATTATCAGGGGTGTGACATTCAGGTGATAAAAAGAGCTGAAAATAGTGACAAAATGCCAAAAACAGGCTGAAAATGAAAGAAATGATTACAGACAATATTTTCTTGGCAGTACATTTAGTGGGCGCTGGAGTAGCTGTGCCATTTGTGTGTAACTACCATACCTGAGAAATGAAACCCGAGATTTCTTACGGGTGGTGTAAAACAATATGCTAATGGTTTTGATGTCAATTAAATTTGGAATCAATATAAGCTGAAATTGAATGAATATATTTGGACTATGAGGGTCACACTAAAATGTCCATATATATTTTGAGGTGTTTATTGAAAAGTATGTTAAGGTACAGGTATGTGTTACAGTTGTAGAGAGCAAATTTAGGGCAATTTTGGCTTGGCATAGCTGGACATTGGATCGGGATGCCGGGGTCAAGGGTTCGAATACCTGTAGGGTGGGGGTTTGGTGGTGCTGGGGGGGGGTCTTCATTTTAACACTTTGTGGTATTGCTTTAACTTGCCAAAAGATGATATCAAACTGCAACACCACCTTGTATCAATAAAAAATTGACCTGAGAAATGCTGAACCAGCAGGCATAGACTAATTTTAACCACATTTCAACTCTTTCCAATTTTGACATCTTTTCATGTTGTTGAACATCAACCTTCTTTTTTTCAAAGTGATTAGTTTGTTTCTTGCAAGAGGTCTTGCAAGTTGCAACCATATGCAAAGATTAGTTGTAGTCATTCCAGGTAGACTTTAAGATCCGTAAAACAAAAGAGGTTTGAAAGTTAGTCCAGGTCTAAGACAAAATTACTACTGTTAAGAAATGACCTTTCAACCATTTTGGAACTGCAAGAGTATTGAAATACATACCTACCAAAATTTTACAACACAATATTGGATATGGAAGTCATAGCTTATTAGATTAAAAGTGAAAAGATGTTAGTGAAATGGAAAAGTCATCGCAAACGATATTCGCAATGGATTCTAATTCGCGGAAAGTTTTTGCAATCATCACATAAAAGAATGTTAGTGAAATTGGCTCTATTGGATCTAACTCTTAAACCTCTTGTGCTTACAGACTTTAGTGTTTTGCCCTTTAACTGGACAAGAAATGCAAGAACATGGGAATAGATCCACAATTTTTGGACAATATATTCCATCCAATTAGGTTATTTTTTAAATGTATATATTCCATGTTTATTTTCCTAACATTGTATTGTGTTGTATATCTTATCTTATTTAAAGAATAAAAAAAACCTTTTTACTTATAGAAGTGTTTACTTTTGTGTTTCTATTTATCATAAATGGTATTTTGCTTCTCCACTTGATCAATCTAATTTGATTGATAGAAAATGTAAAATAAGTTTTGCCCTGTTAAAAAAATCTAATTTGAGATCTTCCAATTTTGTTTGGAAACAAGTTTTTAAGAAAAATAGATTATTTTAATTTATGAAAAATACAAGCTAATCCCTTTACCATATTCCATTGTATGATTCTATTTAACTTGGGCATATTTTTCGAAGCTTTCCCCTATACAATAGAATGTTCCATTGGAAAATTTCATTTTCATGAAAGGTATGGAGTGGCGATAGCAAAATATTTTTTGAAAAGTGAAACCCACCATTTGACCATTTTGTTTTATGAAATAGGGGTATAATA
>JXSR01S003718.1:42215-58242 GCA_000969725.1 Ophiothrix spiculata
AAATATTTTAGCCTAAAATAAAATATATTCAAGCGCATGTTGCCTAGTAATTCCTTACCCCAAACAGGGATTTTACATCTTGATGGTTACAAATTATATACCCTAAAAGGGCCTAAGCATGAAAAGCTATATTTGACACAAATTTTGGTAAATAACTATAAGAACATGTGGGGGAGGATCAGGCTAATTTACATTTCAACATCATTGTTACTAGAAATACATATATATAACTGTTTCCCAGGCATCGTTGTGAACATTTTTACAAATGAATCAGCAGGAATTTAAGTGTTTTGCGTGTATAAGTTAAAAATACATTTTTTATGTTTTTAAAAAGAACACCCAAATTATGTGATTTTGACACCTAAGTCTCTAACTTTAGCAGTTTATGATACTCTGATCACTTTATATAAATCAAAAAACAAGTGGCGCTGCTTGTGGCTACTCACCTACCAGATGCCTTACAGGGTAAGCAAAAGGATAGTCACCATAAAGATTACTACATTATGACTTGATGAGGAACTTAGTTGTGTAATCAGCTCACCTATATTGGCCTGCTTGTTTATCAGCATGTACATCTAGTCTAAACATTCTCAGCAGTTGTTCAACCTTGGCTGGTATTATGCTCTCTGGAGTACCGCGAAGTCTGGCATACATGATTAGGGTCTCGCGTCCCGTCATTTGATCTATCAAAGCATCAAATTGGGGACAATAGCCGATCCTTTGTCGTACCTGAAAGACAGCAATTGGAAACATGTATATTTAGTCATTCAAATATAATAAGCTTTGGCTTATGGAAACGGTGGTGCTAAATTGCACTGATGTTTTTTACATACATAAATTATAAAGGCTTATTTAACATGCTATTTCATCCAGATCACAGCACGGCTATCTATGCAGATATCACAATCAGATCACATCCTCCATAATGGCTGCTAAAAGGTGCACCTTATGTCTGTAGTTAGATTGTGAGTATCAAGACAGCATCGGGACAAATAAGGGACAGCTATGGGTATAATACCCTACTCTTCACGAACCTAGCTCTGACAAGCATATATGGGTGTGACTCGAGCTCCCATATATGGGACCGACGGCTTAACGTCCCCTTCGAAGGACAGGGCTCTCACATGGTATGTTTGCCCTTGTCCCGACAACCAGTGTATTGTTGACAACAAATGAGGTGTGAGCAGCCACAATTTCTTTTAGTACACTCTACACTGGCACATCTCTGTCAGTACTGTCTATGACCATACAGTAGCAATATGACACCAATAACCAACAACTGGCTTCACCAAGCCATGGCAGCATATTTGGCTACACATTTTTCTTTTGATTGTGTCTAATGTTTTGGGATCTGAACAAATAATGCGTTTTGGACATTTCAGTTTTTCTTGATTTCAATACTTTCACCCATTAATAGAGTGTTTCAAAAAGTGTTAATTCTCAGTGAAATCTAGAATAGAATATGTAAGTAACAATTAATTCTTGAACAAAGTCCTGGGCATGGCGGTTCACATCTCCTTGTTTTCTTGGGCATGAAACTTTACTCGAATTGTACCGTAGTTCAAAAGTCACAGTAAGCCATTGGTCCCCTGTGCGAATACTCCACTATACTTTGATCAACACTAAATATGCAGGAATTGTGAGGATGTGCTTATCTGTATCAATTCACGAAGTGTAGATACCTGCCTATTTGGTGTTGATAAAAGTAAAGAGGCACTGCATATACAGAGTATAACTGGTGGGTAAATAGTCAACAACTAGTTGCCTTTTTAAAACCCACTTCACAAAACATAGCCACTCAAAACTAACAGTAAAGAGTTACTAATAACAGCCTCATCCCCAGTAAGCTCCTACCTCTCTCAAAGCATACTTGATGCTATAGCCATCAACAAAAGCTTCTCCACTAGTCACAGCCTCATCCCCAGTCAGCATCTTAAATGTAGTAGTCTTTCCTGCTCCATTGATACCTAGCAGCCCAAAGCATTCTCCTGCGGGGATTCCGAGCGACGTGTGATCTACCGCGACTACTGCCAACCCCTGGGATCCTGGGTAGACCTTGCGTAATTCTCTCATGACTAACACATCGGATTCCAGCAAGTATTCTTCATTGGTTTCTAGGATGTGTTGTCTTTCCATGGCTACATCTTCATCTTCCTAGAATTGTTAGAGAAATTGATTTAGAAATTATTGCACTAATTAACCCTACCTGACTTTTTCCATTTTCTTCTCGAAAAGGAACAAGGGTGCAAAAACCCAGCACTGAAATTTGAACTGACAACACAATCACGAACATAGGACAACCGTAGCAAACCGTCACTGAGTCACTGCCCAGGTAGAGATTTGAACCCTTCACATAGTCAGTAGTATTTTCCTATGATTTGGCAAAAAACTGCCAAATATTCGTTTGTACTAAAGGTAATATCATTCAATAAAATCATAAGTCATGAGTGATAGAGTCATCCTCATTGGTAGGATCTTATAGTGTTAATCGTGTTATAGTGAAAAGAATACATGGTTGCTTTTGTTAATGACTGAATACCAACATACTTTCAACTAGAAATCACAAAAGTGTGCTCATTCATACTAAAAGGGTTTCAATCTTTGCTTTGATTTTTTCAGGAATACAAATAGCAGCCATCTTGTGGTAAAAAAGTGGACAAACAAGTTAAGTACTCTTTGTGGTAACTTTAGGTTACCCAGAGTAGTGGTTGAACCACCATTTTGTTGAAAATCTTGTCACCTTTTAACTGTAAAACTGTTTTGACTGTCGTGGCTGCACATGACCAGGGCGACTTCAAAAATTTCAAGTGCAAAATCTCGTCCTTGTCATACTTGGAAAATTAAAATTTGCAGCAAGCAAGTCAGCCAGCCAATATATGAATTACCTTGTCGTAGTGGTTGCAACAATACGTCATTTGGAGTTGGCTTAAATCCATTTTTTCTCACAAAAGACCATTGTGGCTATATAAAAATGTGTTGTGCTACATGATGAAAACTCAAACTACAAATTTGTGGTCGTCTGCCACACATATAACTACAACCATGACAGCTACTCTGAGAAGATCGTAATGCACTTTTTATAAACATATTTTACATTTCAAATTTGTGTGAATATTCCTCATAATCTATTTACCACAGGCAAACTCACAGACACAAACACTATAAAATAAAATGGACAGAAAAGGTAGATCTTCAAAATCATTTCACTTATTTAGGCATTTTTGTGGCCTTTTCAGGAGCACATCATATCTTTAGTTAGATTGTAATATGTACCCTTTATGCAGCTTCCCATATCCTAGGTAGGGCAGAATACGATGGACAAATCTGGTGACAGTGTTGAGTGCAGGAGGAAGACCTCAGCACCCAGAGAAAAACTATGGACTAAAAACCAAATGCACATACAATGCCAGGACCAGGAATCAAACCCAGGACGCCCAGGGCTCATTGGTGCAACGCGAGGGAAGTACGGCTGCGTTAACCAGCTTCCCCTTTTTAGTTCTGATACATGTACAAAGCAGAAGTACAAAGTTGACTAATTACATTATGAAAGGAAAAATAAAATTCCATACCAATGAGACTTCATCATCCAAATCCAACGTTATGTACTGACTACCTCGTAGCCACCTTCTGAAAATTGTCTTGATCTGATACCAAACCTCTCGCATAAGTCCTGATTCCACCAGTAGTACCATCATCATATACAAGACTCCAGTGAATGACATAAAAATCAAGTACCTGCCTATGCCAGGAGCCTCCCATGCCAGGTAGTTCTTGTTGAATTTGATATCTGTTGGGAGACATTTGATGGAAGCAATATGGGTATCTTAAAAGCAATAAAGTATGTCCCCCTTATACAGTGAAGGGAACGAAATATAAACATATAGCTCCATATTCTAGAAAGGAGTATTGCTAAACCACTGTTTAAATTTCTCGTTAATGGCACGGATCATTGCACTGTTCCAATTGAATGGCGCGATGGCGAGTATCGTTTATGGACAGTTGATGTTCAGTTAAAACCATGGTTTAGCTAAACACCTATCTGGAATACAGGCCAGCATATTTGGAACAACAAGTAGCTAATATTATATTTCAACCAGCTAGACAAGACTTAATATTGGTAGGGGATTAAACTCCTGCACTACAAAAATTTATGTACCTCAGGAGTACTTTTGGATGTGCTACATCTGTTTTCAGCTGATGTTCTGCTGTAATCTTGTCTTGTTGTTATCTACGTAAAAAGTTGACATTTGACGTCACAAGAACTTGGTCCGATCCGATGTGCTATATCCCCTGTCAGCTGATGTTCTGCTGTAATCTTGTCTTGTTGTTATCTACGTAAAAAGTTGACATTTGACGTCACAAGAACTTGGTCCGATCCGATGTGCTATATCCCCTGTCAGCTGATGTTCTGCTGTAATCTTGTCTTGTTGTTATCTACATAAAAAGTTGACATTTGACGTCACAAGAACTTGGTCCGATCCGATGTGCTACATCCCTCGTCAGCTGATGTTCTGCTGTAATCTTGTCTTGTTGTTATCTACTTAAAAAGTTGACATTTGACGTCACAAGAACTTGGTCCGATCCGATGTGCTACATCCCTCATCAGCTGATGTTCTGCTGTAATCTTGTCTTGTTGTTATCTACGTAAAAAGTTGACATTTGACGTCACAAGAACTTGGTCCGATCCGATGTGCTACATCCCTCGTCAGCTGATGTTCTGCTGTAATCTTGTCTTGTTGTTATCTACGTAAAAAGTTGACATTTGACGTCACAAGAACTGTCTTGGTCCGATCCGATGTGCTAAATTCCTTGTCAGCTGATGTTCTGCTGTAATCTTGTCTTGTTGTTATCTACGTAAAAAGTTGACATCTGACGTCACAAGAACTTATTCTGATCCGACCTCTTTTGGAGCAAGCTGTCCCAGACAGGATCTAGGTACAGACCTTTATCTCTGTTCAGTTTTGGTCCAATTAGTTTTTATTTCCCTTTCGAGCACTACCTCCAATCCAATCTATTTCCTAGCCACTGCTCATTTCAATATGTTCCCTTACTGCTGATAAAGAACTTAAATTCTTTTGACGCTTTGTCAACAAACAAGTAAATTACAGCAGAGCACCTGCTGTTGGATGCAGCACATCCCAAAGTACTCCTGATATTATGTAAATTTCTGTAGTGCAGAAGAATAATCCATCACCAATCATATTCCATAAATCTCCACATTTATGTATGGTATGGAAAGCCAATCTGGTCAATATGCGTGAAAAGAGGCGGAGAAACTTAACTTTGCAAATGGAAAACAAGCCTAGCATGAATTATATCAGACTGGGGGTCTACTTAACTGATTTTGTGAAAAACATGGGCCTTTAAAATGGATACATTGGGAGTCCAGTGAACTGAAAGCACAATTGAATATGCCAGTACAAGAAAAGCCTTGAGTTATGCCTACCAAATCATCTCTACTTGTACCACAGCAGGTTTCCTGTGGTATAAAAGATGAATCCAACTCTGCAATCTAACTGGATTTATATAGGCAAATAAGATCAGAAAATGAGTTGGGGTTTTCTAGCACAAAAAATGTAGTGTCATGTGCCTATAATGATAGACCTAGAGACTTACTTTTTTATTGGTATAAATAGAGAAGCACAATACAGGGTGCCACAACATTCAATAGTGATCCAGTTTGCGACATGGGTACATGATGGCTACAGGTGCCCCAATGATAGGCTACCTGAGCTTGGACCTTCAAAATCACAACTCTATAAAGCACCTATAAAGTATTTTTGAGAATTAAGTTTCTCGGTCTGCGGGTTTTTTGGTGGACGATGCTTGTTGCTACCCTTAAATTTGTCATCTCTTTCATTTGAAGTATTGTTATACATCAATCGAACATTTACAAAGTTACTGAAAAGATGAGGAGTACCAAAAACCCTAAATTTATTTTTTTCTTAATATTAAGAGTAAGCTGGTTGTTCTCAAACCAGTGACTGATCTTGGAAAGACTATGATTCATATTCTTTTGAAGAGTTTCATGGTCAGATGCAGTAAATAAGAGAGTGGTATCGCCAGCATACATGACACACTTACAATTGACGCAATCAGGCAGAGTGTTTACATAGATAATAAATAATAGTGGATCCAAGTTCGATCCCTTGGGAACTCCAATATAAATTTTTTTAACTTCAGGAAAAGTGGAATTAATACAAACAGCTTGAGAATCTGAACTCTACTTCTGGGAGTCATGAGAATTTGAAACTAGTCCTGGGACTAAAACCCGGGTAACTGGGTACCCGCCTGTCATGAGCTTACCCGAGTACAAAATCTGCCGACCGATTATCCGATCTGGACAATAAAATCAAAGAATTTTGAACCAAAAATGTTGTGTTCAACAATTTATGATAAAATCATCATCTGATCGAAGTAAACATGATAAATCATGAACACAATCGGCAAAAAAATCAAAAATTACATTTTTGGTGTAATTGAGACATCATATGGTCGTAGTAGACCCATCAAACTTCCTGTTCTAACATTTTAATGCTCAATAATCAACACTGACGGGTACCCGACCGAAAAATAAGTCGGGTAACCGGGTAGCAAATTACCCAAAAAGTCCCAGGCCTATTTGAAACCAATGTCATTTTAAGTATGTGGTGGACAATCACCTATATGATGAATTTCACCAATTTTTTATTTACCAAGAAAAGTTATGTTAATTGATATTGCTTACCTGGATCACTTTGACAGTAAAACTCGGCTATTGGAGATGAAAAACAAATCTCCAAAATGGCGTGATTGTTGTAAAAATTGGCCAGTCCTTCACCGAGACAAAATGCCGGTGAGAATAAAAACACCCAAGTCAAAGCATCGCCTATGTACTCAAGTTTCAGCTCTGGTATAGCAAGAATTTCTACAGCCATAAAGGCTACAGTGCCAAAGATTATATTGAATAGGGTGATGCGCACAAAAGCGGTCGAGGGTACGTCGAAGAGATACGCAAATAAGTACATAAGGGGTATGACGCTCCAGCCATGTAGGAATAGAAGGAGGAATATCTCGAATATGCGACCATCTTGCGTGAAAGCTTCCAATTGGAATGAGGCAAAAAGTATGCATATTAAGATGCATGGAATGGTGTAGTTAATAAGATCCCATAACAATGTCGAAAACCAGAAATTAGATATGTAAACACCGCTGACGAACTGCACGTGCTTTGACTTGTTAGATCTTTCTTTGACGAGAAAAAGCACAAAGCTGCTGGCTAAAAATGACATTCCGAATAGCATATTGAACGCAACTGCAAACCCTGTAAAAACGCCTTTGTTGAGCTGATCACTCGCTTCTTCATTTGGATCTCGCGGAAGAGGATGGTTGATAGTTGCAATGCTATATGAGTCGTTAAAGTAGTACTTGAGTAAGGAGTTGTCAAATGCGTTTAACGAGCATGGCGGGGAATGATACGGCTGGTTGTTGAAAAACGCTGTTCCATCAATTCCTCCATCAGATGTAGTGTTATAATTAGCTGCAATGATATCCTTGCTATTAAAAGTCACTAGTTGCTCAGTAGCCTCATCTATGAGATACCGTACCATACCATCCGATACATTATTCACATATACAAGAGTCTGTGAAGTATCCACAAACTGGTTTGTAAATGCCTGGCCTAATGATGACAATACTGGATTTGATGCATTGCTCACAAAGTAAGGAATAAATGTTGAGCCGTACTGATCCACGGTTGTGTTAAATGGAGGCGAATCTGTCGGCTGAGGTTGGGTTTTTGCCGCGATCAAGGCGACGGCGGTAGAAGCCAGCGGGATCAGAAGTTGAACAGTCATGATAAGAAGATTTCTCCATGTGTGCAGGACTCTCTTGAAGAACATGGCCCTGAATTGTTGGAAATAGAGAGCAATGCCAGTATTTCGTTTGGTGCCCTGGAATGTGATATTTTCTGAAAGATGAAGGAGAAAGAAAGTACTATGGTTATCATGATGAATGTCAATGTTTCAACTCAGTAGATAGCAGTATCTATAGGCATCTTTGAAGCGGGGATGGTAAAATTGGAATAAGTTGTGGGGCTGAGTTATTTTTTCTAATAAGATTATTATGGAAACAAGCGAGTGTTCAAAATATAGGGGTTTTTACATACACAAATGCATGTAAAATTTGATCTTTGTATTTAAAGTTTTGTTTGTGTTTTTCAGCCCATTTTTTTGATGAAATTGTAAGTTTTATTATTTATTTGGACCACTAAAACAAGCTATGTAACTATATGGAGCACTTAAATCTTGCCTTGATGCATAAACATTTTCTTTTGCATACAAACCACCCTTGCATTTGAAATGTAAATGTGGAAATGATTTCCATCCACATATTGCACCTATGATGAGCTAAATATGAAGATATGCAAAACTCAATAAAAGCCATCCAGAAATCGTGCTTTTTTGGTAACCCTGCAGCCTGCATTAGATATTAATACAAAAAAATTATTTTGCAAAGACAGGCAATCGCCTGTATGTTTGTCCGCTAAAGCGTGCATTATTTTTCAAAAAATGATAAACGTCATTCTTGTTCAGCTGAACACTGTGACTTGGTTTTTGCAACTAAGCTTTTCATATACAGATTTCAATAACCACGAGTCACACACATCAAACAAAAACAACTGATGTACAAAATAACTGACCCTAAGTGAAAAACAAAACAGTGGATCCATTTGCTAACTTTATTGCTTCAAAGTCATCTGTTTCAATAACATCTGCATACCTTACGCTAAATTCATATAGGGAACACATCTGTTTTTTCACTAGATGATTTTTCCATAATTTCAACCATGACCACTGCAATTGAATTAACACTAAAAATGCAAATAGATGCGGTAGAAGACGACATAAAAATGTACACAAAGTTCAGCTTTTCTGAACACAAGTGGATTGGGATATTAATTTATCGGTAAGCTCAAAACATTGAAAATGCACATGCTCTTTGGGAATGTGTTAGCATAAAGTATAAATTAAGCTTAAGGGCCCTGTCAACCCTTCGTTTTCAGAAATGGTTTTTGCTCTGTAACTTACCAATGGATAATTAAATCCAAATATAAGTATACATTTCTAGAAGCAGATTTGCATACTGAACATGATGGCGAGGTCATTTTTGGTTTTCTTAGTTTTTGAGATATTGTCAAACATTGGTCCAAAAATGTCCAAAATCCCACCGCTGACACCATTTTTGGCAAAACATGACACTTTTTTACCTATTTTGGACAATATTTCAAAAACTAAGGAAAAAAATCGAAAATTTGAGAAATTCATTCCTAGATATTGCTTACTAGATTCTTAAAAGTATGATAGTTCAAAATTTCACCAAAGCAAAATTTAGTTACCTTTCCCGTAAAATTTTGGGCCAAAAAACATGATTTTTTGACTTTAGAGCCAAAATTTCACAAAAGATCTGAAATAAGTTTTCAATGGAAAAAGCAAAATTTATGAATACCCACATCGCTTTAGAGTATAATCGCAAAATTTGAGACTGCCTTGTTATTTGTAAAGTGACAAGGTGTTAGTAAAATGCAAAAATGATTGCAAGGAAAATTTGTGATTGTTTAGCAATGGATTTAGGTTTGTGAGATTTTAGTTAGTAAAATCGTCCCCATATATTTAAAAAAAATAACCTATCTAAGAACAGTTCAGTTTGGTTAGAACTACATGCAATGAATTTTATAAAGATTGGAACCTTTGCAATTTGAGCAATTTTGGGCAAGCATTTCTTTGGGTTTCAAGTAGTTTTTCAGCAGTTTATATATCAAATCATCAATTTAATAAAACATCACATTTGATTCTATAAAAGCTTCAGGCCAATTTTGACACCAAATGTTTAAAGTGTAAAGACCCAAATCAGGTCCAACATTTATGGAACGTGTATATTTACATGAATTGAATACGCAGTTTAGTAAATGCATTAAAGTCTCTGCCAAAATTCCTCGGACAAAATCAATCAAATGACCACAAATTACAGGGCTCGTAAACAATTCGCTCTGCACTCTGGATGTTAATTTACATCGCTAAGTTTAATGTAGTTTCACTGTAGTCTAATCTATATTATGCACAGGCTTGAAAGCATGTTTTTGCCAGCATTAAATAGGTAAACGGCAGCTTGAATTTTGAGCATGAGAATTCCATTATTAGGCAATGAAACTGCACGTAAATTAATTTTACCTGACATACTTTGTAGTGGTAGACTAGCAAGGGATTCATCAGCAGTATTATTATGATTGGCAATGGCTGGACTGTCACCGTTACTATCACTCATAGAGTTAGAAGCACTACGGTACACAGGGATGTCCTTGTCATTGTGAGCTGCACGGTCACCGACCCTGCAATGAAGAAATAAACATGATTAGTACGGGCTGGACCATCACCGTTACTATCACTCATAGAGTTAGAGGCACTACGGTACACGGGGAAGTCCTTGTCACTGTGAGCGGCAAGGTCACCGACCCTGCAATAAAGAAATAAACTTTATTAGTGTCATTTAATAATGTCCTTGACCAAGGACTTAGGTGGAATTTCAGAGTTGCTTGTATTTTTAAACAGTAGTGTTAGACCAAAATGTTCAAAATCACCTAAAATGTGTAAAAATTGGTTTCCCAAGTTCTGCAAAGAATACTAAAAAGTTTGCTTCTCTGTCATATGCCCGAAAAGGTCTGAAATATACCATTCCAATTATACCTTAAGAACACTTCTTCCATAGTAGTGACTGATGCCCCATAACTGTCTATTCCAAGTTCCCCTTTCCGTTGCTCAAGTTCTGTAAAGAGTTTTTCAAAGTTTCCTACAGATTCATGCGGCAAGACGTACGATAACTCGGCACCCACATTGTTTTCCATTGCTGCGTTTGGTACATGCGTCTTGATAATCTTAGTGATGTCGTCAACTTTGTGTTCATCATCTCGTTTGATTGCCATACCAAGATGATACCCAACACCTGCAATCAGAAAAAAAATTGATAAGGCTAAAGATAATGATTGCATGTTTTACATCTCCTGCATTTGATTTTTACTGTGCACCTCAGATAGCAAACATCCTGAACATGATTGAAATTTTCATTGGAAAATTCCAGAAAGAAAACTCACGTTTTCCAGACGGTTTCAACAGACATGCTCCTGTCTTCATCAGTGGTTGGTGGTGATACTAGATGATCCAGTCGGATGCCGTTTTGTGACGTCATCGGCAGATGACGTCATCTGAATCAGCTGGTTGTACAAATGACTTAGATGGAAAGCCTCCTCGTCACTGTTCATTAGGTTTTCACTCTTGTTTGTGCCTCCCTTCCTTCTTATCCAGATCGCTTCCCTTATCCGACTGGATCAGCTAGTATCACCACCAACCACTGATGAAGACAGAAGCATGTCTGTCGAAACCGTGTGGAAAATGTGAGTTTTCTTTCAGGAATTTTCCAATGAAAATTTTAATCATGTTTATTTGACATTCCTGATGAACTTTTTCAAGCATCCTGAACATGAATTTTATATCATATTTTCTTTTTTTATTATCAATAAAATTGGCAAAATAACTCTTATAACTCACTTATGTTATCACTCAAAATTCTGCAGAAAAATATATTTTTAGATTTTGTTTGGTCAGGTCAGAACAAAGGATATCGTATCCAGTGTTTGGCGCAAACTTTTTGTTTTTATTCTAGCGGAATGTGCCTTAAGTTACCATATCATTTCTAAATCCCGGAAATAACTACCTCTCGGTTCACTATACTGATGAGTCCAGACTGCATATTACATGTGCCTAGAAAAGTTACATGCTCAGGACACATCCCATATTTGTTCTTGACAAATGACAATATTCAAGAGCACTACAATTCTGCTAAAGCTATGACAGCGATATGATCACCTATGAGGTAAAAATCCCACAAAAGTACTTCTCTCCTACCCCTTCTGGACATGCCCATACACATACCATATTTATTCTTGAGAAATAGCGATGTTCCACAGCACTGCAATTCTCCTTCTGCCATGATAGCGATGCGATCACCTAAGAGATCAGCTTCGTCCATGAAATGCGTCGTCAGGAGGATGGTACGGCCCTGACGATGCCGCTGCAATAAATCCCAGGTGAATCGTCTGGCATTGGGGTCCATACCTGATGTCGGCTCATCAAGCATGACAACCTTAAAAAACAAAGAATAGAAAATGATGGGTAATAGTCAACAAAATAACATGTGATAAAATTCAAATACAGTGGGACAAACTTTGAGAATGGGTTCAAAAACTTGATAACACTGTTTTTTTCGTTTTTCGTAAAAAAATGAAAATGAATAAATGTCCATACAAAAACCTACGGAAATTAAAGAGGGGAATCAGTGCTCGCCACAATTTTGATTTGACCACTGTGTAAATCCTATGGGATGGCTGCCAATCTTAACTGTCAGCCATGGAGGGTGAGTTATTGTACCTATGGGATTTCAAGGCTCCGCGTGTCACACTGTGAGAGTCTTTGAAATGGATTAGCTGTAAAAATTGGCATTCTTTAATCAGAGCTAGTCGCAATAAATACTACTTGAATTAAAGACAAGGTATATGCGTGAAACACTGTATGTGCATCAAGTATTAAGTCAAGATTTAAGCGATCTGCCTGGATATTGGGCCAGACTCCGAATATATCCGGAGGCAGAATTAACTGCGTTCCATGAGCGACAACAAGATGGCAGCAAGCGTTGCTTCTCTAATATAAGTTCTTTTTTGTAGTGCAGTTCCTTTTTTTATTTTGTGATGGTTCCTCCACTCTTAGGCCAAAAAAAAAATATTGTTTGTTTGCCCTCCAGTGGAAAAATTAAAATTTTGGGTCGGTTGGTCGGTTAATCTTTTTTTTTTTTTTAATTTTTTTTTTTACTCTACACAAATGATGTCATTCCATGGATTTTATCATGAATACCAAAATTGTGGGTCATTATTTAGAGGAAATATGCTTTTTATACTACTAAATGTGACTTCGCACTGCTAAATATTACGTTTTACATCAAAAATATTGAGTTTTCATATTTTACATGTTTGAAGAAAAAAAAAAACTAAAATCGCGACCCTAATTTTTGGCATTTTTTGGGTCGGTCGCGGAGGGCAAACAAACATAATTTTTTTTTTGGCCTTATCTACATCCCCACAATTATTGCTCTCCAGTTCCATGTGACCCAGTGGATAGAACCAAGCAAAGACTTGCAAACACAATGCAAAACACAGTGATTTGTAGCAACCCTTGCAGAAAACTCAAAAGCACATTTTAATTCAAGGGCTTGATCACGTTACATTTTTGTAACGTTTGAGTCTATATAATTGCTATAGAAAGACCAATGCATGTATTCGCCAATCAACTGAATAATAAGTTTCTCATCCTTTCATCCATACCTTAGAATCTCCAATGAGAGCAATTCCAACGGAAAGTTTCCTCTTCATCCCCCCAGATAGGTTCTTGGATTTCTCATTTCGTTTGTCTTGTAATTCTAGAGATGTAATGTAGCGATCAATTTCAGTCTTAATTTTTGACTTCGGGTAGTCCTTGAGCTGAAAAAGTAAAATTTAACCCCATCTTTATATTGTCATGTTTAATTGACGTATTTTGTCGAACCAAATCATCAACTGCGCTTACAATTTGGCTAAACTATGCAAAACAAGTAAGTGCAGTTTTTTTAAAAAGTAATACATCAAAGTGTGTTCAATTTACAGCCAAGAGAACAATACATATTTCAGCAAAATTCTGTGGTCTTTATTAAGAAGCCTTACTATGAAAATCTTTAACCTTTTCAGTAGATTCCTTTGTTTACAAACCTGTCAATTTTTAATTTCACATGATTAGAAAACACAGGGAACCAACAGAACTATTACTGTTTAAATAGGCCAAAATCTCCCCTAGAAAATCGATTGCTGTGTCGCTCTATGTGACTGGATTCATAATGATCCCAGTTTGTGAGCGAAATCTTTTTAGGCTTAAAATGAACACAATTAACAAAATTCTGCTATCTTTTTCCCATCAATGAATAATCTATTTTATAAGCAAAACTGTCAATCGGAATTTCCTTGTAATCAGAGAGCAGTTAAAAAAACCACTGGTTAAAAACATGACATTTTGGATGTCTAAATCAAGAACAAAATTACATTTACATTTAAATATCTACATCTACCCCTTCTCTCTGATATTGGTAGAAATTAAAAATTTATCAATCAACAAATCAACTTCCTTCATCAATTCACTAAAATTTGATGCCACAAAATTTCATGATTTACAGTACATCCATTCATACATCACCTACCACTCCAAAGAAGTACAGATGCTCTTCCACTGTCATATCATCAAACAGTACATCATGCTGAGGGCAAAGTCCCAAACTAGATCTGACTCCATCAATATCAGTCCTGATGTCATAATGGTTGACGACGGCTGTGCCACTGGTAGGAGGAATGAGACCAGTCAGCATAGACATGGTCGTTGTTTTGCCAGCGCCATTGTGACCTAGGAGCGCTGTGATTTGACCTTCGTACATGTTGAGAGAAATATCATTAACTGCTACTTTGTCACCATTAAACACCTGTGAAGTTAAGAAAATTTTTAATTAGTGTTTTTTTATTATTTGGGTTAAAATAAAGGCAATTTATAAGGATTGCCCTGTGGGGGATTTACAGTCCAGACAATTTCTTAATATGGAAGAGCATTATCTACCCCATGGAATTGCACACAACACTAAACAGCAAATGGAAAGTGAGTGAAGAGTGTCAACATATGACGTGCAAGAGACTGAAGTCTTGAGTGAGTCACCAAGTACTCTGGGCAAGTACTGTATGCTGAATATTCAAATAGAAGTCAGTGGCTGACATATTGAATTAATAAAGCCTGTAAAGGTTTAAAAGTAATGTTGTACTTTGCAAGAAAATCAATATAGACCTAAAATACACAAGTTCAACTTTGATAAATATTTTTTCATGGTTTTTGATATATAAGGTAATAATGAAAGAAAATCTAAATATTTTGATTATAGCAATTGAAGTCGACAATGAAACTTTGCAGTCTGCCATTATTACCTTTAAGACTTCAAAGGCAGCAAAATTTTGACATGTTTGGCTAAAAGTTTGAAGATAATGTTGAACTTGTCAAATACCCCTTTAAATGGTCACATTACCTTTTTAAGACCTTTGATGACAACACCAGTAGGTAGTCCAACAGGATCGGTTTCAAAGTACTGTGAGTTGACTGTATCTTTGGCTGACCCCAGTAGAGGCTGTGCTTCTGGGTCAGTCTCAACAAGCTGGTAACCACACCAGTAGGTTTTCTGAAGTAGAAATATCAAATAACAGGAAATCATGGAAAAGGAATATTTGGAAGTCCTGCCTTTTAAGGTGGCCTAGCACAGAAACGGTGTCGGACACAAGTGAGCTGATATCAGCCGTGTTGGACACAATTTCAAAGTATTAATCCCGGGCTTTTAGCGTACTTTCTGGCGTACTGTATCTTGTGCTTTAATATAACACGATCTTACATGTGCGTCATTTTTATATTCATGCATAAGACCATGCGCGTTGCTCCTGACGGCACAAGGCTCAAAGCGCACAGTGCTTAAGGTATTAATCATTGCTAAAAAAATGTCAATTTTTTGCTTAATTTTGCTTAATATCTCAAAAAGTAAGTCGGTGACCATATTTTTTTATTACGGATTTTTAATGAATTATGTAAGGACCAAAACATATGTATAAAAGAGAGGAAAAAAATAGAGCTCTTTTTTAATTATAAGTGTTTTTGTCCGATTTATTTTGATTTTACCATAGAGGTCAATGGTAAAAAGTGTTAAAACAGTGTTTTTGAAGTGGATTTTTTTCAAAAACTAAGTCGGTGACCCTCATTTTTTTATTCAGAAATGTGATCAGCACAATTGAAAACACCATATATCAAAAAATTAGAAAAATAAATAGAGGAATTCTATCTGTGCTAGGCCACCTTAACCCTTTCCAGTCTGACCATTTTTTCTGCCCCAGGCTGAC
>JXSR01S003719.1:20909-33941 GCA_000969725.1 Ophiothrix spiculata
TCGAAGCAAAATTTAGTTAGCTTTCCCGTAAATTTTTTGGCCCAAAACATGATTTTTGGACCCTAGGTCCAAAATTACGCATTTTGGTCCAAAAATGACCTGACCATCATGTTCAGTATGCAAATCCGCTGCTAGAAATGTATACTTTTATTTGAATCTAATTATCTGTTGCTGAGTTACAGAGCAAAAAAGACTGATGAAAAAAGCCTTAACAGGCCCCTTAACTGTAGAAAGTTTTTTGTTCATCCGTATTTATTGAACACTTGTGAAGATTACGATATTCTAGTAAACTGGCAAATTTTAATCAACGATGCAACATTTATGTTGAATACATCGTTTTAATACTTTGTATGAAGGCTACGTTATACAAATTTCTTGTTGTTCTTATAATTTTTATGATCGTCAAAATTGTATCGCCATACTTACATAACAGCTTTACCAAATGATGCAGCAACTTTGAAATATCCGAAATGGTTTCGCTTTGACTCTCCCAAATGGTCCAAGAGAAATGTATTCACCAAAGGACCCCACAGACCAAACAGTTGACGCACTGAACTGATTATGACGAGAAACCAGAATAAAGTGTCCTTCGTAGTAGCAGCACCAGCCTGTATAATAGTAAGCTCATTGAAAGCATCATTTTGACTTCTATTGGCTTCCGTAGATTCATCAATGCAATCAGACACATTGAGTGCTTCTTTTTTTGAAGTGTTCAGCCAAGTTTGGCAGTTAAAATTATTCAAATTCCAAATTTGAGGGCCAATATATATCACCATATAACATAGGCTGTAGCCAATAAATGAGATGTAAAGTACACCTCTTGATATTCCGAGTTTTTCAGTGGCATAACCACCAAATGGAAACCAGAATATCGATATCCACGGAGAAATACTTGATAAGATCCCTATGTCGTAAGAATTATACCCAAGTTGGCTGTAAAAGAGTGGAATAAAGGGCATCAGCGAAGCACCGCTATAGCTAAAGAAAAACAGACCACCAAACAAAACGCTTTTAGGACAAAACCCATTTTCGCGTTTGGACTTTTGATTTCCGAACAACGTTTGGCGTTCTTCAAGTTCATAATTCTGGGCAGCTTCTTCTCCATTCTCTTTACAAAGAGAGTCCGTTTTACCGTCTGAAATAACCATATTGAGAATAGCAAAATACTAAATATTATAGATGTCACTCTTCATAAGCATCTTCCCTGCGTGGCTATACTGAAAACATTTGTTCGCGACAATTGCAATGCTCTTGATATGCAAGGATATTGTGAGTTTGATTATATGCGAAAATGAACAATTATTGGCAGTCATATATTTTTTTAATAGTTATTTGGAAATACTGGTGACATGTCAAAAATAGAATCGATACTTAGATTTTCATACATTTTATGTCAATGCACGTGCGCGGATATGAGATGCAAAGTTTAGCTCTTATTAGTCAAGTTTGGCAATAATTTTAGCCATTTTTACTACGCCGAGCTTCTGTTTCGATATGTGACTGAAACCTGGAACCATAAATGGTCCCAGGTGAAACATAAAACAAGAGACATTTTATTCTGGTTTCTCGTCACCATCAGCACACTGCATCAACTGTTCAGTCTGTGAGGTCTTTTAGTGAATACATTTCTCCTGTATCAGTTAGGAGAGTCAAAACGAAACCATTTTGGATATTGGATATTTAAAAGTTGCTGCATAAGTTTGAAAAAGCTGTTTTATAAATATATAGATTTTGCTTTACAATAATGTTTGATACCGATATTCTTTTGGTGCTCTTTAAAACAAATTGTATATCTTAACCCTTGTCTTGCAGGGGTGGTTATTTTCTGTCGCATAAAAACGCAAAAGCAACTGGGTAATATCTTTTTGATGCATAGATATTGGGGAACTCCCAAAGAGGGGATAGGAGTAAGCCGTCAAGTCCAGGGTAGTTGCCACCTACCCATACATACTAGTAAATAACATACCAACACTTAAAGGATATGTTTGAGTCTCCATTTACCTGCTTTACGTGCCAAAAGCCCCATTGAATTACAATATTGATAAATTTTATTGCAAATTTTTTTGATTTTCTCCTATCTTTTATTTAATTTTTCAGGTCGCATGTGCTTTATGACATCATTACATCGCGCACACGGGGATTATAATTATTTTGGTATGTATGGATAGAAGAGATCCAAAGCTGTCCAATGATACTAAGTAACTCCAGTTTATGGACGTCAGTCTCAAAATTACAGGGGTACTCTCACCGTTACTTGGTAAACCATGTTACAGAAAAAGGATTTTTATTTTTAGTCAAGAGATGTGTATTAAATTGATTCTAGCATCCTGTCATATAACCAGTTTTATAAGTCATTAATAACCTGCGTAATAGCCAATCCAATCTATTAAGATTATTTCTACTTTTAAGCAAACAACTGCGCGGTCATTATCAGGTAACAATGACTTCTTATGACCCACGTACAATGACTTCTTATGACCCGCATGTGTGACGTCATTAGCGCTTAATGCGTTTTCTCATAAAACGTCAATCAAGTGCGTAATGCACCACACACACACACGCACGCTTATCATATTAAACAATGATCGTCATGCCTGGACTGATCAAAATTCTCTCATAGGGATAAGTTGACCTTGAAGTAAGAAATAAGTTTAGTAAAGTATTTCTTCATAAAATTACACATAAAAGGCATTAACAATGTCGAAAGGGCGGTTATTAATGACAATAATAAGTTTGCACCATCTTTAACGCTTCCTCAGAAAAGAACCTCAGCCAAAAACAAACACCTCCGATATTAAACAATGATCTCAAAAAAGATGGAACGCAGGTATTATTGTCTAATTATGAAAACCTACGTTACTTTGAAGACCATAATCATTCTTGAAAAAACAAAACCAACATTCACTATTTCTGTTGCTCATCTACACATAACATTTTATTTCATCAATAGTCTTTAACTCATCATATATTCTCAATGTTTATACAATATTACACATCATTTATTTACAATAAATATAATCGTTAACACATTTTTTTTCAACAATGAACTTAAAAACTCACATTTAGTCATATATTGGAAATGAGAAATTAAAACACAAAGCCTATGATATTACATGATAAAAAAAAAACATTTTACAATTTTTTATTAAAAATCCAACCTTTCCAGACTTCCAAAAAAATACAAATAATGTTCAGAAAAAGTATATTCTTGTCGAAAAAGCCAAGAAAAGTTTTGAATCCCTTTTCCAAGTAGTTCAGAAAAGAATGTAACATATATTTTGTGATAACAATTGATCGATATGACATTTTTTACCATTGACCATTCTAGACTCGGCACCAGATTTAACCCTTTCATGATATCTCTGAACTGCTTATAATAAAATGGTCTAGAGTTATGGACATGAACCACCATTTCACACTTTACCTGAGACACCCATTTCAAACATGGTCTTAAGTTAAAGCAAACTTTCAAATATTGTGGGTGCTTAATATACTTAATCATCTGTTCCCAAGGCCCTCGTTTAAGACAACCAGGCTACATGACCAATCCTACCAAAACAAAAGGCTTGCCTCCCTCAATCCATCAAATTACGGGCAGCTGACCACCAAAAAACTGTGATTCTGGGCAGTTGCCATTGTTCATAACAATAGCACCTGACTAGAACCGGCAGTTCTGGTTGGTCAGCCGTAGGTTCAGTCTAGAAGTGTTCCCTTACCTAAATAAAAAACAATGTGACAAATTTGAATAGCCACCATGTAATTATCACTTTCCAACTTTAGTAATACCATGATGTACTGTAGCTGTTGCATAGTAAATCCAATATTATTGTATGACATAGGAAGCACTTCTAGGCTCCACCAGCAGATGACTGCCCAGAGCCACCAGTTCTGGCTGGTTGCTATTCTTCTGAACAATGGCAACTGCCCAGAAACACCATTTCTGGGCAGTCAGCCACCAGTTAAATTTTGAAGTGGCCCCTCAATTTCCATGTCTCCATCTCAAGATCTGATTATTTTCATGATCATTTTGTTTTCAATAAACCACTTTGTTCTGTTGCCTGAAATTGTTCCAATGCCTTTGCTGGATTGTAACAAAGTGGTAACTTTAATTGATTGTTCTTAACGCTTACAAAGAAAAACATAAATGTCCACATATTAATCAAAATATAGCTATAATTAAGTACAATTAAAACCAACTCTAAACAAAATGAAGATTTGACTGCCTTGAATCGAATGTTTTAAAATGATGGATGCATAAAAAAATTGCTTTTGACACAGCAAAATTCATCAAGTCTGTACACAGTACCTCAAAGGTTAAGTCACTGTACATTTAACTCCTCTAAGCAATTTCAATGCAGTTACGGTATAGTACCAATACAGTAATAGTCAGTGGCACTACTTGAAAGGTTTTTAACTGCACAGTAACCACTGTGGTACACCTATAGGCTTTAAGAATTTGGCTGTGTAAAAATAATAGATAAGCAGACTTAACGTCCTAGAGCTGCTAACTCTAGGCACAGGCCGGGTTTTAACAACTTCTTTAAGCAAATAATAATCGGTATTTTTGTTCATGTGTGGAATGTTCCAGCTTTAGTTTCGTTATTATGAAAGAGAAGATCATCAAGGCCTAATATGCAGTGGTGATGAAAATTACATATTGGTACATAAAATGTTATAAATGGATTTTTTTTATAATCAAATCAATTGGTTGGTTATTGGTTATTCTGGTTGAACCACTCAGAACTGGCAGGCAATTGCCGGTTGAGTTTTGAAGCAGTCACTTATCAAAGATTGCACTAGGTATTGCTAGGACATCGTGTGGCATCATATGAATCTATCACCACCACCTTTTATCGTCAACAAATTTCATAGTGATTTAAAAACAAACACAACACAACAAAGATACGGTTTTCTTTGGCAAATTGCTACAAGTCAATTTACAAAACATTTGTCACACCATTCCAGATTCACATATAATACAATAGAATGGTATCGTTGTGTAATGGATAATTCGTACAGATTTCAACCACGTTTGTTTCACCCCATTCCCCCCACTACCTTTTCATTCTTCTGTTCTACCCATTTGATATTTTAAAGTAAATACACAAATGTGAGTACTGTGTGCCCAAAATGACCAAACTTATCATTGGGTTTTTAAACAATGGGCAACAAAACTGCTTCACCCAGCCATACTCCTATCTTATCGTGGAGATGAAAGTAAGGTTTTCCAGGTTTATATTTCACAAAGACTAACAAACATTTGTAAGTATCAAAAATAATTTGTACAATCCAAATTCTGTTGGAAAGTTACTAACAATCGCAAGTCCATTTCACAAAAGCCTTGCCAACAAATAAATTTGTAACTATCATCGCAAGTCCAAGAACAACTTTTTGTTATTATAAATATGATCAATATGATCGATAAAGTGGAATTCATTGTAATCATGTTTAGTTTGTTACAAAATAAATGATAGCGCGAAATCATACTCGACCTCCAAACAAAATTTTTCCTACCAAACATTTGGTCGTGACGTCACCAAATATTTGCCATCGAACTTAAAGTATGAACGGGTAGCAAACATTTGGTCCAATGTATATGGCAATTCAATAGCACGTGCAATCTAGCGCGAAATTTTATTTGGTCTCAACTCGGTATTGAAGTTATTTTGTTTGGAGTCACTCGTCATGTTGACGTCACGACCAAATGTTTGGTAGCGAAAATTTTGTTTGGAGGTCGAGTATGTTTTCACCCTTATCGTTAGTAGATGAAAATGGCTACATAAACATCATGGGAAATCTTTTCTGAGAGCAGGTGTTGCTCACTAGAATTAAAGGGGCAATTCATGATCCACTTTTCACCCTCAAGGTCACCTCTATCAAATTTGAGTTTTTTAGCTTATAAAAATCCTCAAATGGTATATGTTGCAATCCCCAAGCCATTCTTTCATATGTGCTTGCATTTTTGAGAAAAGTGAGAAAATATGTCATTTTCTAATTATTGTCGGGGCCCCGATAGTAATTACAACACAGTAGTCTATGGGGATTTTCAAAATGCTGAAAAGCATGTAACTTGAAAACGAACGGTCGGAATCAGATGAAATTTTCAGTATATATTTATGTTGTACTCTTCTTTTTATTTAGCTAGAAAAGAGACCACATCAAAATCATGAATTGCACCTTTAAGTATTACACATGTTTTGGATACTTACCAATGTTTGTTATTCTTTTTGAAATTGGGAATATCATACCCAGCATCGTTTAACGTCATTATCTATTTACGATTGTTTGTATCTACACCCCTAGCTATTATTACTTTTATTACCATTCGTCACATGGATCTTCCAATCTTTTGTAACAGTGATTGGTTTTAAACTTAAGAATGTACTTCGAATAGTATACCAATACAACATGGTAAAGAGGGAAGTAGTGAAAATAACTGACCCCGAGGTATTGGATGCCTGTGATTACTTCTCGAAATAAACCATGTTGTATTTGTTTTACTATACCTCATAAATATTTCACTTAATGTGGTGTTAACACATCAAAAAATCACCTAAAATGTCTATTCTCGGTCACCATATGAATTTCTAACTGATAAGTGATTACGGGGTGCAATAGTAGGGGTGTGGTAGTTTTTCATTTTTTTCCCTGCGTGGGCATTATGCACACTTGGGGGAAGTAGGCAAAATACTGTCATACGCATCAGATTTAACTGACCAATTGTATTTTGTTGTTCCCTAATAAATATTTATGAGGTATACATGTACTAATACTTTAAATGTACCCCCAGTACCAGCAAATGCAGACTGTGTATTATCAGGATTTTGTGTAATTCACTTATTACATACAAATTCAGTCTTGGGACTTGAAAATCAATTATGTGCTGTTAGGGTTTTTGGGTTAACAGATTTAAAGTTAAAGGTTCCACCTATGTATAGGATATCACATCCTATAAAATGCATTTTTAAATACACTGAGGATTTTACAAAATTTAGCATGACAGATTTCCTGTAATTTGATAGAAAACATGTGATCAATGAGCAGACACGTCACATGCAATTATTAGGAAAGCCGATATAACAAACATTGTGATTCATTAAAAACCTTAAGTCAATGAAATATATGTACAACATTCATTGGTTTATTTCAAATAAATTACATTTATTTCTCATGATACATATCAAGCACATTTTTATTATACTTTTAAAAGTACTGTCTAGTTGTTCAGAGGGCTTTGATAACTTACCGGGTTAGTGTAATGTTATGCCTAATTTTTGTAGAAACCTGTAAAAATTGGCAACTTCTGCTACAATGACCCTTAAAAATTTTTATGCTTTCAAGGTCCATCTACACCAGTCTAAATCTGGTAATCTCCCCCACCCCTGGCCCGAGTAATCTTGAATTGTTAAAAATGTATATACATAAATGTAGGGGTGTACATACATATGACTACATTACACCGACCCAGCAAACTAAACTTCCACAAGGTGGGTTAAGGATAGGGTTCCTTTAGAGAAGATATTGTAAGCTTACCCATCATGCATTGCTTCCTATTGGATCGTTGTATTGGTAATTATGTGAGTAGTTAGTGACAAAATTACTTTATATTAAAGTTATTTGGCATAATCTTACAGTTTGAACGTGTTTCATCAATTACTCCTCACAATCTCCTTACAATTTTGTTTAAAGAAATGCATGATGGGAAGCAAACACAATCTTCTCTTCCTTGAATGACACAAAGGTTATCACTGCCATGAAGATAGGTTTATAGCTATAGGCCAAACAATAATGTATTGGATAGTATAAACAACATATAGAGTGCAGGGCCCATTATTTGTAAATGCCAACCTGCCCTGCATTTACATTGTCCAAGAAATTATTGTTTGGCCTATACAGGGATATCGTTCTTTTGATATAAAAAAGTTTTCTGGGTAGGAGGGACTAATGGATTCGAGCTGGAGGTTTATAAAATGGGTGGGTATAAGAAGTGGAGCCCTTAAATATTATGGGTCAATTTGCAACAAATATATTTTTTAACATTTCTGTTTTAACAGCAATAAATTTTGTAAGCTTGGGGTAACAATACACAACTGGAAGCTCTGTTTCTAACAGCAAAAATGGACAAAACAGGGTGTTAAGGAAAGTTGGAAATATAGAGAAAAGTCATCTTCATAAAAACACTCTTATCTTACACACAAAATTGTGAAGATGATTCATTTATGAACAATAACTAAATACCAACAAAGTCGGAAAAAGCTTACAATTCAACATGAACTCTATTTAAATGAAGTTTTGACTTCATTTTGAATCGGAGTTTTATAGTCCAAACAAAAATTCATTGGACACAGTGCACAACAAAATACAGAATGCAAGACCTAATTGCTTGTAACTGTAAGCTTTTTCATTTTTATTGTCCAAAAAATGTTGGTTTAAACAGCAGTACAGTTTTTGTCTGAAATGATATAAATTTTGAGATATCAAAAATGCATATCCGTTATATAGTTTTGCCGATGCAATTTGCACGTATGGGAAAATCAATATAATAGGGCTTAAAATGTTACTTTATTTTAAATCATCTTTAAAAACTAATGTCCAATTTCTGTAATTATATAAAAAAAATATATCACAATTAGAATATCTTGCCTACTGCCAGACAAAACAAGCATGCTAGCTTATAATAGAGTACCATGGGTTGCACACCATGATGAAAGAAACTATTGTGACATATGTATTCAGTTTATTATACTAGGAAGCGAAGTTGTTCATAATCAATTTTGGGTTTGGGTATTCTATGAAAAAGTACTCTTTCACCTTTTAAAGATGGTTACCAACGTGTTCTTTTGGAATAAATTAATTCTGTTTACCAACCAAAAAACAAATAACCAGTTTCAAATCATATCGCTTTTAACAATCAATATTTATTTTTATTGCATTTCCATAGCAATTACATAAGCACTTTTGAAACATATAGGATATAAATAAGTCTAGAACAAGAACTGCCATTGCAACTGTGTGACATTGGTACCATTTACCAATGGTCTTCAACAGGCATTCGATTCCTAAGGTTGATCACATTTTAGACTGCTTTATATCTTACATTTATAACTACTGGATGAATGAAAACACACAAACTTTTGACACAGCTCTGATATAATCCTTGGAATGTATTTATCAAATAAGTCTTGGCAGGTACATTGATATCCCCCTAAATAAACAGAATTCTACCATCAAATTTTTTGTCCCATAATTCTCATTGTGCAGATACCGTATCCACTTGTCCAATTCAACTACTCATTTTCGGAATTTAGATCACGTTACAGTTGAGCACTTTCATACTAGCGTGCCAAAAATTGTTAAAATAATTGAAATGAAGTGTCGGTCATGTAGTATGACTATTTGCCAAACTTTTGGAAATGGGGATTTTGTTAATTTAAGGAGATTGTCAGATGGAAAATAGTTGAATTAGACGAGTGAATAGGGTATGTTTCAACTGGCAACTTTAAGAGCTGTATCTGTCTACATAGTATTGGGCCAGTGTTCCTGCTAAAGCTATGTGCTCAAGAAAGGGGTTAGAATTTTTGTACAATTTTCTGATAAATTGAAATTCTTAGTGGGTATCAAGCAGCTCTTGCTGTGACCATATCTTTAAATTGATTATAGAAATGCCTTGAGATTGTTGCCCACCCTTGCCAAGGTCTGAATGACTTCTTTGAATTAAAAAAAATTAAACTTTACATAAAAACAGAGGAAAGACATGGAAAATATCAAATATGGACATTTGCCAATAAAAAGAACCTTTAGTTTTCTTTTTATGGTCAAGCATAACTTCATTGCAATACTCAAGTTGCCGCACACACTGGGCTTAATAGATGTCAGTTTTGGAAGAAATAATGTCACATGATTGGGCATTTTTCTAATTCCAACCAGTTGATAAAGTAAACACACAAAATGTTGTCCATTCAAATTTTGTGTTTTGAATTGAATATTAATCAACATAAACTAGCAATTGACAAACAAAATAGGTTCAGTATTACACAAAATTTTGAAGCTCTATAATATATACCAGTTTTGGTATATAAACAATTCATTTGGCAAAATAGTTTCAAGATAACCTATATAACACTCTGTTTAAGTTGTCTATGTTTATCAAGTGTATTTGCATAGACAATTAATAATCTCTACTGATAGATCATTGTGTGGTTGCAAGAACATCATATTGCAATAGCTGCTGTTTTCTTTTTTTTAATTTGCATTATACAGAGAATTGCATGTATTTTCTTCTAAACTGTTTATCATAATGTAATGAGGCATTTCTTATGAAATACCAGCCCAAAATTATGAGAAATGGTAAACATGATGGAGAAATATCGTCTACTCAAAATGTTAAGCTTAGACTATGGTCACAATACTTCATACGAACAGTGTTTTGTCCATCTTGAAGGACCGCTACACCCATACTCTTATTTGTGCTTGCCCTACCTTGGTATTGCATTTTTCTTGCATGGGAAAGTTTGTTTTCCTAATTTTCCAATGAGAAAATGGTGTGAATATTAATAATTAACCCTTTCGATCCTGAATTGCAATATAGGGGTGTTTAGCCCATACTGAATTAATTTACACGAATTGGAATGAGTGTTCTTTCGTAAGGTCCTATAATCTATATCACGCGTTCTATCGGATCAAAAGGGTTAAAAGGCAATAAATGACATTTTAATGTTAACTCTCATCGTTTTCATTTACCAAAAGTGACAAAAAGTACCTTGTATACACAACTTTTAAAAGTTTTTTCTCATCCAAATCAATAAAGGGCACTTTCTCAAAATATGTGTCATTTCTCATCAATTTCAGGTGACGAGAAGTAGCAAAAATTTGTAACACTTTAAACTGCCAAGCTACCCAATTTTTGGTACGTAAAGTTTGCTGACCTTGCCAAAGCAGTGTGCTGCTTTAAGTAACTTTGGAAAAAGTGTACTTGCTAATTACAAAATACAATTATTTTATTAAAAATGGTTTAATCTATTCAAATTAGAATACTGGAAAGTAACCAAAATCAATTTTCAAATTAAATCTTTTTAAAAGACTTGAAATTGAAAAACAATTCAGCAATTTACAAATGGCAGCTATTCATGATTTCATGAAAATGAGTAGTTTCCCGCTATGGCTTGGTGCGGTAAGTGTTAAGAATAGTTGGGTAGAATCTAGTGACGTTACTGTACAGTTACCACAGATATAGAGGGGGGATACAAGGCTGTCCATACCACCATGTGTAATGGTATCATGGGGCATTGGAAATTAACCAGGATTTGCAAAATTTGTCAAATGTTACCCCTGAAAGGTTTTCTTTTTATTGGAAATCGTTTTTGGTTTGCATTTACAAAAACTATCCACATTATTAGGTTTTTTGACATGAGTAAATAGTCATTAGAGCTACCTTAAATAAACAAGCACCAGTATAAAGCAGGTTTGTGGGACACTCTGGGGGTACTCAACTTTTCTATATTCCAATTACCCATTTTTAAGGGTAAATTTTCAGAAAATAGGTACCAATGTTTACAAGATTTTTTGAAGACAAGTTAGTAATGCATAATTACAAACAAACTACAATTATTGCATATGTTCAATATTACTTAAATGATTGATAAGGCCAAATTATACTCGGCTTCCACACAAAGTTTTCACTATGAAATTACTTGAGACTCCAAATAAAATAACTTCAATATCAGTTAAATGCTGAAAAAAACTTTGTGCTGATTTCCAGATGTGTTGAATTAAATCAAAGTAAAATCATTGAATCAGCATCAAATGTTTGTTACTGGTCAGTGGTCTATACTTTTTATACTTGGTGATGTCACAAAGCAATTGGTAGCAAAAATTTTACATCGAGCTCCGAGTATAGTTTGACCCACACAGCTTTTTTGAGCTTTATAGCCAGTAGCAGACCAGCGTCACAAATCTTAACCACAGTGAAAACAACCTAGGGTAGCCCAGAGAATCTCCACATCGCAGCTAGTATAAACAAAGCACAAATTGCATAATTTCGTTCACTGCACATGGTGTGCACTATGTAAGGGACTACAATTGAATTTATGATTGCTGAATCCATATTGATCAGCTGTCATCAAATAGCTTGAAAATCTGTGTAAAGCAAAAAAAAAAAATCTAAATGCAGGCGACATTATTGCCCTAATTTAAGCAACCTGGGCCCATATTCATGAAACCCTACTAACTCTTGTTGGGATCTAACCGATTGTATACCTGTCAAAATTTAACATGAAGACAATGGGCTAGTTGCCAACTAGAGTTAGCAGGGTCTCATTAAAATGGGCCCTGGAAATTTTTAAGTCTGGAATAAAATCTCAAAAGGCTTTCGACAGTTTGTTCTTAAACATACACAATTAAAAACATCCATTTTAGAACAAAAATGATGTTCTTAACAACATAACAAGACCAGGGAAATCCATATTGGATTCTCTCACAGATGCCACTCAAATACAATGCTGCAGGCATAGCGTGATCAAGAAAAAGGTGAAATAGGGTTGCTTTGGGGGACTGAAGGGTGAACCAGGTGTCACTGTTTAGGGTATCAAAAACAGCAATTTGAGGGCAATTTTTTCAAACCCAAGTGTGACAACAGTAACGATAAAATCCTGATTTAGGGTGTGAATAATGGAAAAAGGGTATATTTTGGCTTCAGAACCCTCCACCCTTTAGCGGGTGTTTGAAAAACTGTGATCATGCTATGCCTGCAAAATTAGACTTGCGTGTTCCATCCCCCCCCAGCCCGAGATTCTCTTGACAACTTATCAAAATCAAAGGGAATCCATATTGGAGCATAAACGACATCCTTTGCAACATAATAAAATCAGAGAAATCCATCTTAGAGCATAAACGACATCCTTTGCAACATAATAAAATCAGAGAAATCCATCTTAGAGCATAAACGACATCCTTGGCAACATAATAAAATCAGAAAAATCCATCTTAGAGCATAAACGACATCCTTGGCAACATAATAAAATCAGAAAAATCCAT
>JXSR01S003720.1:13507-23642 GCA_000969725.1 Ophiothrix spiculata
TTTTTGGTCTCCTCCACCGTATCCATGTATCAAATGTTAAAATTAGGGTTCATAGATTCTACCAATCCCGAAACTTAATTTTATCAATAGCGCCACCAATACTGTGCATTTGGTTAAAAATGAGCACTATTTCTATAGGATCAAACAGCCGTGAGTGGTCAAGTGGAATGTGTATATGTAATAGAGTGACAAGCAGGCGATGAAATGTCCTAGTCACGCTTGACTTTGCCAAGAGAATGCTTGGAAGCTAACGAAAAATGATCCTTCAATGCCACCCAGTTTACAAAAATAGGGCCGTGGTAAAAGTGGAATGGTTCCTGGCGGTATATGCCAGTTTAAAATGTTTTAAGAGGTTTTCAATCTGCCATTATATATACCGTCACAAAACACTCCACATTCATCACAACCCTATTTTTGTAAACTGGTGGGGAGTTGAAGGATCATTTTTCGTTAGCTTCCAAGCATTCTCTTGGCTAAGTCAAGCGTGACCAGGATATTTAATCGCCTGCTTTTCGCTCTATTACATATACACATTCCATATGACTACTCAACTTGAGTGGTGAAGTGACCTTGACCTAGGCGTTGTCAAATCAAATTGACCTAAAAATCACGTTTTTTGACCCATTTGTGTTGTTGCCCCCTACCTGTATGTGAGGGGGTTGATCCCATTCGGTGCTCAATTTTACACTTAACTAGATTACCTATCAGATCTGACCAAAAGCAACATAAGTTTCACGATAGTTTCCTTATAAACGCCTTGTGAGATATGACTGAATAAAGTGTTTGTGCGGAAATACTTTAAACCGCTAGTGTACTTTTAAAAAAGCTTTGTTTAGAGCATTTCCATAAATATTTAATTCTAGATGAAATCTAGGCCAGTCCCTTTAAGTGCTGTCTCACAGTGCTTAAGGGACGTGAAAACTTTCTGTTAAGCTGACGCACGTAAGTTTTCCATATGCAAATTCACTCCGTGCAGTTTATGCAAAATTGTCACTAGCAACTTTGTTTTGTAATAGCAAATATAACATTATTCTTGCATTATGAAACAAATATTTATTAATATTTGATCTCTTTTTAAATTTTATTTTCAACTTTGCACACTTTCAGTATGAGGATCTTCCTGTTGAGGAGAGAGCCACCCATGAGAGGCGATTTATGCTGCAGTTTTGTTACATCAGCAATCTGATTATTAGAGATCAAACTCTACGCAGTGCTACTAGCTTTGGTGAGTAGAGGCTTCATAAATGTTGTATTAAAGGTGCAATTCATTATTCTGGTGTGTGACCCTCACCTCTTTTCTAGCTAAATAGAAAGAAGAGTGCAACATAAATGTATGCTGAAAATTTCAATTGATTCCGACCATTCCTTCTCAAGTTACAAACTTTATAGCTTTTTAAAAATCCCCATAGACAAGTGTCGACAGTAATTAGAAAATGACACATTTCCTCACTTTTCTCAAAATTGCAATCGCTTTTAAAAGAATGGTTTGGGGATTGCACAAATACCAGTCAAGGATTCTTACTATAGCTAAAAAGCCCGGGTGGGGGGGGGGGCACTCAAATATGAAAGTGACAAACCTGCTCCTACCGCCTTTCGAAATCAGTACTGTTCGAAATACATTGAAAAATAGGGGGTCATTCGGTGTAGAGCGTCAAAAAACTGGGTCATTTGTTGGCAAGAGCGAAAAACATGGTCATTCGATGTCAGTTTTCAAATAAAATAAGCCTAATTTTAACATTTACAAAATCGCTGATCTTCAAATTTTTCGAAATATCAACAAATTGAGCAAAAAATGGGGTTATTTGGTGTAGGTTCTCGAAAAATCAGGGCAATTAATGAGCGTCACCACAAAAAAGAGGATTATAAGGTTGACTTTTAAAATAATAGGGGGTCATTGGGTGACAGCTCAGTGAAAAGGGGGGTCATTTGGTGAGAGCGGAGCAAAAAAAAAGAGGTCTTTCGACAGGAGCTTGACGCGTGCCAATATATGGGAGTGACCCCCCCCCCGGCTAAAAAGCTCAATGGTGGTATTGATTCTGGAGATGATTGGTTAAGTGTTAGTTGGCAAGAAATGTCATAAGTAGGCCTACTTGATCTCAATTTGATAGCTGAATTCTTAGCCCTACCTCCACCCTGTGTTTGTTTAGGGAAGGCTTTCTAATTCCTCTTTCAAGCAACCTTTCTTCACGGTCAAGGATATAACATCTTTGAGATTCTTCATATTTTGTCCACTTATTTAGGCTTAAAATTTAAACATATTGTTTGATTCACTGACCCTTGAAAAATGCCCCAAATGGATTTGTTTTTACTCTTCAGAAAAAGTATTTTTTATACTTTTTACATTCCAAACGCACAAAGATCCCATTTAAATATCCGATCATTCCCTTTTTCTGGTTCTTCTTTATTCAACACCGTGTCAGTATCTAGCTGCCGAACTTAATTATCTTAAAAATCTTTTTTTATTTATTTTGTTTTGTTACACCTCAAATTCTGCAATTTCTCTGAATTTCCCAAGAAAGATGTCAAGAAACTTGATTCCATTAAAGGCAAAAAACATACAAATAAACCAAGCACAAATTATTTAAGGTGTAGGTTCCTATTTCAAGATGATGATATCTACTTTTAACTGATTGACCTTGACCACTGAAAATGCATTTTGAGTAGTTTCACCCTCAGTTTGTTTCTTGTTTACTCTTCAGAGGCAAAACAAAGTATGCAACCCTGGGGATGAGGCTGTTATGAAAATACATAAGAAATGGAAAATATGTATACCAATTAACTTTACACTTTTTGCTATACCCTATTCACTCATCTAATTCAACTATTTTCCATCTGACAATCTCTTAAAAATTAACAAAATCCCCATTTCCAAAAGTTTGACAAATAGTCATACACTATGACCAACACTTCATTTCAACTTTTTAACAATTTTTGGCACGCTAGTATGAAAACGTTCAACTGTAAAGTGATCTAAATTCCGAAAATGAGTAGTTGAATTGGACGAGTGGATACGGTATGTCAAAAACTATTTGAAATTTGGAGGTAACATTTTGGATTTACAATCAGACAAATATGGGCTTTCATTTGCCATCAAAAAATGCAATACTTCCGGTTGAGCCCTGGGAATGAGAATGTGATTGGAACTTAGTTGAGTATGGTAATTTTAAGGGCAATAACTTCACTTCCAGACATAATGCAAAAACATAAAGTGTTCTTTTCCTGATATGATCCTCAGTAGGTTGTAAAAATGTTAAAATCACCCAGAAGACAAGTATATGTTCATTGCATCTCAGCAAATGCACTAGCATTTATGTTCTGTGCTGCTGCAATTCTCTGAAGGACAACTTGAGAAGACAATCTTGAAGAATAAATCAAAAGAAAAACAAATGAGTTTTGAATAATTTAACTCATGTTTTCCAAATGCTGAGCATGGCATATTTGAGGGCAATAACATCATTTCTAGACATCATACAAATATGAATGAAGTAATAAGTTCCTGATACATGAGCCACTCAGAAGAAGACAGGTATAGACTCATTGCATAATTGGCATTCTTAGGCAAAAAAAAAGTTGTTTGGTTGTCCTCCACCGCCCACCCCTATTTTTCGAAACTGGATAAAAGTTTTTACTGTACATACAAAAGTATACCGCGCCTAATTTTCAGATTTCCAAAAAAAAAAAATCTTTGAGAATTTTGATCTTTTTGAAAATATTTTTCAAGTTGTTGTTCTCATTTTTTTACATTTTACGACTGTTTTTAAACTTGTATAAAGAGATTTTTCGGCGCAGTAGACTTATTTGCATCTTTATAGAGGCCATAATTTGGTGAAGCTTTGACTTACATTTGAGAACGCAAAGTTTGTAAATGAGATATTTTGCATTTTTACTTTACTTATTTACTTATTGTGTTCAGTGATCAATCCTGATCATTTTAATGTAGTATATACAGTAGGAAGTCTTATATTTCACTTCAATATTCAAACATTTTATTTTAATAATTATGGTAGAACAGCCTCTCAAATACATGTATCAAGGATGAACAATCTTTATTGTCAAACTGTCTGGGGTAAGCTACACTTGTTTTGAGCTACCAAAGAATTCAGAACAGATGTGCAATTTTATTTGTTTTCAGCCCGACCTGGGTCATTATAGACCAATTTATGCTAGATTTTCAGGATTTTTCACAGCAGCCGGGATTTCTCCCAAAAGGCCAATCACACCCCTGTTTCATGTCTTCAAATTGGTCAACAACTTCTCCCTTCCTTCTGATGTATTTTCTATTAATAACGGAGGCATGGTGATGAAAAATAAAAAATAAAAGACACTTGTACTTTATTTAATGTCAAATATTTGCTGGTTTACAATACCAATCATCCGTTGATTAGAAGATGCATTAGAATGAACGTAATAATAAAGACTTGTTGCACAAAATGTTTGGTAGCTCAAAAAGAACCATAGCCTGACCCTCTCTTCAAATAATTTATACTGTTGCTTTGTTAACCACTTCCATATTAGTTAGATCTTTTCATGGTAAGCCAAAGTCTTCTTGAGATGATAGTGATGTTTAATGCATTGGTATTATTGTACACCATGGTGAAAATTGGACGCCAAGAAAATTCTGAATGAACATGTGTACAAACTACAAAAATGATAAGGTGTATGTAGCGATTTAGTGAATTAGGTCTATGAATTTTACAAAGGAAAATTCAAGTCAATAGCACAAGATCTTCACAACCTTATGGAGAATTAGAAAGATGGTCGTAGTAAAGGATCTAGGTATTTAAACCTGTCTACAATGTTAGTGAAATTGCCCCTACTTGACAAGATTGGTTTAAAACACTTTACAAGGAAATGGTGTTGGACATTTGTGTTTAACCTTTCCGTCGTCTGCACCCACCTAAGGCTGTGATGCGGTGTCTATATCTGTTAACATGAAATGTTATCTGTATTCGTCTAGTTCACACAAAAGAAAATCAGTATTCAGTGCATTGACCATTAAGACAAATTAAAGAACATGTGTCTGAGTGTCTGAGATTGGAATTGATTCAGCCAAACTGGTTTATGTGGCGTATGGCAAGCATTTATATTTAGTCTGTTTTGTTGTTTTTGATTCTATGTGCAAACTTGAAACATCTTAAAATGATACATTATTTTTGCCCATACACATTTTGGGAGCTGTATGAAAATAACCTTTCTGTGTAGACGTTGTCTAACTTTACTGTGATTATCTCCTAAGACCACTAAAAGCAATACTATAAAGTGTTCAAAAATGAGGCGCCCCCTGTAACCCGTGACTTTTGATTTTTTAGGCTTATTGGGTTTGTTTTTGGTAGATATGAATACCCTCCAAACGATTTGGCTCAAAGATTCTTACTTTTTCTGTTATGGCCATTTGTTGAATTAAATTCGGGATCCCAAATTTAATTCAACATGTATTAGTATAGGAAAGCATACATGTGCTTTTTTATCCATTTTTGGTGGCAAAACCATTTTTTCACAAAATACACTTGAAAACGCTTTTAGATAGTCACATTCCTTCATTTTATGCTGTTTTTACTCTAAAACATTTTTGATCAAAATCTTATAGTATTGCTTTAAGTGGTGATTTGATCTAATTTCCATCTATGCACACTCAATGTTTGTTTGTCTTGCTGGAAAAAAAGTTTCTGTCATTTGCTTTTCTTTGTATTAATGTGCTTGAATCCTTAATAATTATTATTCTCAGTTCAAACTATCACAGTCAAGTGTTTGCAAGTACTATATGCTGTATTGTTTCAATGTCTAAGTTTTGTTCCTAAGGGCTCTGTCACACATCACGAAACGTACGAATAACAAACTAATAGTGTACACTGGTTTGGTCATTGAAATACACGTAATCGATTATAGTCTGTGGGAAAAAAGAAAAAGTGCAAAATGGAGTCTGCACAATTGTTCTTGACTGATTCTTAGTCTTTGAGACCCATAGATTCCAGAACTGAATGATGCAAAATCCGCATCATTGAGCATTTTGAGAAATCCAAGATAAAACAAAATGGCTGCTAAAACAAGGGGTGATATTTCAAAATTGGTCAAATTTTATTCAAAACCACACCAACATGTTCCTCTCATCACAAGGAAGCAGAAAAAGTATACTTTTACCTATGTCTGACATATGGTTCTGGAGTTATAGCCAAAAATGTGAAAGGACATATTAGAGGTCACGGATTTGGTCCTATGGGAGTCCAGAATTTCAAAAGTATCCGATTTTGTTCAAACTGGTCTCAAACTGTTCCTCTTGCAAAAGTGTCTACACAAAGTGATAGTTTGAAGTGTGTCAGGTCAATTGTTGCCATGGTAGCAGGCAAAAACAAAATCCATATTTACCATTGCATTGGTGCCTGTAGCACAAAGTTTTCCTCGACCTGTAACCATAGCAAAAACTGATCTGATGCACTTTAAACTATTACTTTGTGCAGACAGTTTTGCAAGACGAATAGTTTGAGACCATTCTGAACAAAATCGGAGACTTTTGAAATTTTGGACTCCCATAGGGCCAATTCCGTGACCTCTGATATGACCTTTTACATTTTTGGCTATAACTCTAGAACCATATTTCAGACATAGGTAAAAGTATACTTTTTCTGCTTCCTTGTGATGAGAGGAACATGTTTGTGTGGTTTTGAACAAAATTTGACCAATTTTGAAATATCACTCCTTATTTTGGTAGCCATTTTGTTTTATCTTGGATTTCTCAAAATGCTCAATGATGCGGATTTTGCATCATTCAGTTCTGGAATCTATGGGTCTCAAAGACTAAGAATCAGTCAAAAACAATTGTGCAGACTCCATTTTGCAGTCAAGACCAAAGTCAAGGTTTTTCCCACAGACTATTACCAAATCAGTGTACGTTATTAGTATGTTATTCGCATAGTACGGTGATGTGTGACATGGCCTTATGGTTGAGTAAGTTGGAAGGATTATTTCTAACAACTCAAAGGGCAACATTCAATTAAAGTACAAAATTATTGACAGGAAAATTATGGTCCAAATTTTCTTTTTGCTTTAAAATCTGTAAAATCTATAACTTTGACTTTATTCAATGAAACTAAACACTTGCAAAATTGTACCAAAATGAAATGATGTATCCTAAATCTTAATCTTTTTGAATTTTATATTGTTTGTACAACATTTATACTTCTATTTGCAAATTTATTTTGCATTCTATGCTATTTTGGCCAGTTAATAGACTTTTTAAATTAGAGCATCAAGTCTCACCAATAATTATACCCATATCAAAAAAGGCATTTCCTGTATTTTTTTCATAAATTAAAAAAACCAAAAAACTTTTCAGCAAGCTGAGTACAGACTGGAACAATACTGAACACAACATTGATATTTGTCAAGTATTTCAACACAAGGTTGGTGCCAGACTTGTTGCTGCTGAATGTGTTACAGATAATAGAGTTTGTTTTAGAGCATCAAGTCTCACAAATAATTATACCCATCTCAAAAAATGGTTTTTCCTGTATTTTTTCCATAAATTTTCAGCATGCCAAGTACAGACTGGAAAAATACAGAAAACAACATTGTTATTTTTCAAGTATTTCAACTGTTCAACACAAGGTTGGTGCCAGACTTGTTGTTGCTGAATGTGTTACAGATAATAGAGTTTGTTTTTCACATGAAATCTATGAAATAGAATGTGGCTACAGCCTTTGGATAAATTACAGTGTATGGAATCAATGTCAGACAAGTAAATCATTTTATCCTGTTGTTAACATTAAATCAAGGGGTTTTCCCAGATTTGTTTTGTTAATGCAAGCATCAATGGGAGACATGAATTTATCCTCTTTAACAGAATTTATTCTTTTGAGAAAACATGTCACAATTTTGAGCAAACATTATAATAATATGATAGAGTAGACCATTGGTTTAGACAAGATTTTTACATAAACATTAGATGATTAGTTTAGTTTATTTGTTTTTTCTCTCAGCATATACAAATTATTATTTGGAGAAGCATCCCTTGAACTCATTTCATGACATTAAGGATCCAATATAATTAGGATCTGCTGATATATCAGCAGATCCAATAAAATTAGGATCTGCTGATATATTTTGACGGGCTAGATGAATCACTAACTTACTTGAGTTGTTAAAATTTCTTTGTCTTCTGTTTTTTCAGTGGTTTCTGTTAAAGACTTGTAAATTACAGTATTATTGGTTGACATCTTTCATTATGATACTTTTTTTTTACTCTCTTGGTAAAAATTGTATCATAAAACTACCTGATTGTCTCACCAGAAGTAACAGTTCTTATTTGATGTTGTTAAAATGGTCCTTATTTGGTGTCATTTAAATGGCCATATTTAATGTTGTTAAAATGGCCATATTTGATGTCGTCAAAATGGTTCATTTTTGATGTCGTTAAAATGGTCGGTATTTGATGCCTTTAAAAATGTCAATATTTGAAGTTGTAAAAATGGTCCATATATGCTTTCCTTAAAATGGTCCACATTTGATGTTGTTAAAATGGACCATATTCGATGTTTTAAAAATGGTCCATTCTTTTAAAATGGTCCATTCTTTTAAAATGGTCCACATTTGATGTCATAAAAATGGTCCATGTTTGATGTCATAAAAATGGTCCATATTTGATGTTGTTAAAATGGTCCATATTTGATGTTGTTAAAATGGCCATATTTGATATACAAGATTTTGAGTGACAAATCCAGAAAGTTACTCACTTTAGCTTTAGCCATCTTGGTTGATGGCTTAATCACAAGTGCAGATTTGAAAAGCTTCATGCACTTTTTTTGAGAAGGAGTTAGTGTCTTTATCAAGATTTTTGGCTTTGTCCCAGTCTACAATGTGGTTTTCATTGGCTACATGGTCTGTGATGACTACCTGTGTTGTTCTGCGGTTGATGCCTTTCTATGTGTTTTTTTTGTGTTCTTTCATACGTACCCAAACTGTCTGCCCGTTTCACCTATGTACGATTCCATATATATGGTCCATATTTGCTCTTGTTAAAATGGTCGGTATTTGATGTCGTTAAAATGGTCCATATTTGCTCTCGTTAAAATGGTCCATATTTGATGTCATTAAAATGGTCCGAATTTGGTGTTGTTAAAGTGGTCCATATTTGATGTCATTAAAAAAGTCCAAATTTGGTGTCGTTAAAATGGTCCATAAAGTCAGAATTTGATTTTAAAATGGTTTATATTTTATATTGTTAAAATGGTCCATACTTGATGTTGTTAAAATGGTCTTTATTTGATGTCAAAATGGCCCGAACTTGAATGTAGTTAAAATGTTCCATATTTGATGTTGTTAAAAATGGTGTCCATATTTGAAGTTGTTAAATGGTCCATATTTGATGTTGTTAAAATGGTGTTTATTTGATGTCAAAATGGCCCGAACTTGATGTAGTTAAAATGTTCCATGTTTGATGTTGTTAAAAATGGTGTCCATATTTGAAGTTGTTAAAATGGTCCATATTTGCTCTTGTTAAAATGGTCCACATTTGATGTTGTTAAAATGGACCATATTTACTCTCGTTAAAATGGTCCACATTTAAAGTCCTTAAAATGGTCCATATTTTATGTCATTAAAATGGTCCACATTTGTTGTCTTTAAAATTGTCCACCTTTGATGTTGTTAAAATGGTCCATATTTGATGTCGTTAAAATGGTCCAGTCTCTGTTTCATGTCTTTAAAATGGTCCATGTTTGATGTTGTTAAATGGTCTGTATTGTTAAAATGGTCAGTATTTGGTGTCCTTAAAGTGGTCCATATTTGATGTCGTTAAAATGGTCCATATTTGGTGTGGTTAAAATTGTCCAACTTTGATGTTGTTAACCCTCAAAGAGCCGGGCTTTTTCGACCCATCTCACAGCCGGGGGGGGGGGGGGCGGATTCCGCCCCCCCCCTTCCGATCTCGGAAACCGGTTGACGAAACATCATGTGTAGGGTACTGGTGGATAGCTTTGACCCTCACGAGTCCATTGGTACCAAAAAAATTGAAATCGGACCTTGTATGACGTCACAGTGACGTCGCATCGAAAATCGCCAAAATCGTCGTTTTTCGCAATTTTTTCGAGCAAAAGTTGCAATTTTTATCAATAATGTGTGGCAAAGTATACTTAGGCATGTT
>JXSR01S003720.1:34189-46724 GCA_000969725.1 Ophiothrix spiculata
AAAAAAAAAAAAAAAAAAAAAAAGGAAAAAAAAGTTAATGTACATTTTGTCGGTTAATTCTGGTAATCCAATACATGTTGCACATGCAATCTAATCTAAAGTTGCGCAAAAAAAAAATTAAAAAATGACGAAGTAAAAGGGATGGACACGGGTACATTAATTCATTCTGATATTTTGTATAATGTAGCATGTGTTGAGTAACATACCTTCTTCCATAGAGAATAACATGGAAGCATCAGTGAAAGGGTATTGTAATGTAAAGAAGTAGAGTTAAGATGTCCATGTATTTGGGGCTAATTGAAAGCTGTAAAATTACCTAGAAAACCTAACCAACAATAGCAAACAAGATGGAAACTAATATGAAGGGGGTGTTTCTGCTCATATCAGGTTTAGCCAGAATTTTGGAAATTTGAATGAAAGTCATTTTATCAATCTAAAAGCAGCTAGACTGAATTTTGAGATTCTATATCAGGTATACAAATTCTTTAAAGAGGAAACGAACTAATGTAACTTAAGGTGGGGTAGTTAACATAGTTTTTACACACTGCATCGATTTTTATGCTTACAACTTTGATCAAGTAATGACTTAATCAATATTTAACCTACTGATCCTAATGGACCTTTTTAGGATAGATATTTTGCAGATCTAATTATTGAATATAAGAGCATACATATATTTCAACACTTTTCGTCACTATCATTTCCTTCATCGGAAAAGAGACGGGTAAAATACCTATTGTATGAGTACAAAGTAGACAAACACCGTAATTTCTTGCAGTTTATTCAAATACAGTATTTCTCACTTCCTGGTGGGCATACATTGATTCAGGTAAGTTGAGACGTAGATGTCGAAAATAAGTTGTCGGCTCTTTTTTATCTCCATTTTAAATGCAAATCGTGTTAATGTTTATGCACTAAGTACAAACCAATTGCATTTACAACATATATCAAGAGAGTCTATGACCTGAAGTGACGTAATGCATGAATGCAAATTTATTTGAAAAAGTTGGACCAGGACATCAAAGAGCGAATTTCTTCAGATACTCTTAAATTCCCTATAGGTGGCAATGCGTATTGTTGTATTACAGAAAAAAATGGTAGAAATGTTTTCAAAACTATATTTTGTATCCAATTTTGGTACAGAAATTGAATTATGATTGATCGCTATGAGTCGTATGTGCGCTAGTGAGACCTTTTTTTAGAGCTGTTCAAAAAGTTTTGGGGTGTACCTTTTTGGCCTCATATGTCAGTTATCCGTAAATGTTACTCTTTATGGAAGTCTCCCGCATCAGAATTTAAGAATGTTGACAGGTATGTATTAGAAAGTTTTTACTTTCTTATACATACTTGCACTAAAACATGATGTATTTTATGTGTATGTGTGGGTGACTAAATAAAATAAAATAAAATACACTCCTTTGATGCCATGAACCTCTTGTAGATATCTTTTGATGATATGACTATGCTACATATTGCCCTGACTAATTTCAGTTTTATATCAGCTTTTTTTTTCAACATGGCGAGCAACTGAACGGTCGGGGTTCTAACACTACTGCAAATTTTGCGTTTGACTTTCGTTTTCAGTTTGTCTTCGTTAATTTGTCTCATCTCATTTTACTTTATATTTTACAAGGACCATTCGGTAAGCAATAAGTCTGCTTTGAATTTAACATTTTAGTGAAATTTGAAGCTTTTAATATTACCATCTGTGGACAGTTACTCAACTGGGACTTTCACTGCTTGCCCGTGCAAACCCTGTTGTGTTGTACACCGTGGTTCGGTTCCAGTCATCTTGGTTTTTGCGTATGGAACTCCGTGCTTGACCAACCATGGCCAAATCAATGAATTGGATTGCTGTTGTTGTTGTATTTGCCTTCAACATAAATCTTGCTTTGTGTCTCCGTTTTACCATCCCATTTTATGAATCAACTTAATGGGCTGTTCACGATGCAGCTTTATGTGATTAAGAAGGTTGTTGTATTCGAGTTGTCTGTGCCTTTCGAGCCCAATGTCTCTAAGTCTCATCAGACCAATCTAAACCGCTACGCATCATTGGTTTCTGATATTAATGATGAGGGTCACGATTGCTCACTTATCGCTTTCGAAGTTGGGTCACATGGCTGGATAGACGCAGACAACAAGAATATAATGACCTGTCTCAAGCGCATATTTGGAGATGTTGTTTTTAAGCTCAGAGTATTTAGCAATGCACTTAAGACGTTTTATGTGTCTTCCTATGCTATTTTCAATGGACGACTTGAGCAAGATTGGCCCATCAATGAGCTCATTTAAATTCTTTTTGGAGCTTTTTTTTCTCCATTTATTTTTCCCCTGCTCGCCTGCCCCACCCTTTTTGTCTTGTAATTGTCCCTCTGTTTGTAGCTTGTCTCCCCTTGCCTGTGGTCAGTTTAGGCCACAGATGTTCTTGGGTATGTTTGTTATATTTCTTTGTGATTTCAATATAGATGATTTAATAAAATGCTAAACATTATCTTCAGAACACAAGCAGTCATCTTTCAAAAAAAAGTTGTGAAAGTACAGACTACCCTTTAGCAGAATTATATTAACAAACACATTCTGTACATAAATCAAATAGTCCCAACCATTAACAAGTGTTAGTAACAACTTTTTTCAAAATTCCTCGCTCTACTGTTTGAAAGGTCATTCGGGATGTTTGTGAACTTGCTTACTTAATCACAATAGTACTTGCATATGCTTGTGTGATACTATCCTATAAATATTGTCTCTTCTGCAAGTTGTTCCACACATGGTCATAATGTTTACTAAAGGCAGTATGTTCTGAGGACAATCAACAGAAAATATAGGACTTGCTGATCTGTTTGTATGCAGTTATATCAGTTTTAAATTTTTCTCTCTGACAACCTTTGGAGGACAATCACTTAGCTTCTGGGAACCATGTGAAATTCAATAAGGTGTCATTTTAATCCTTATAACATTATCTTTGCAAATATTTAAAAAAGTATAAATGACAAGAGGCTACATTTACGGCTGGTTTGAGATGAACTGTCATGTATGGCAAGCATTATGTAGATTTAATAACGAGTGGGGCTAGTGTTAAACAAAATGTATTTATAAAAAATAAATTGCCTTTACCTGATATATTATAGGCTCAGTCACATATCACTGTATAGAGCCCAAATGTAGGAATAACATACACCATTTTGGTAACGGATATACATGATGTCAATTAGCAAAACAGTGTTCGTTATCCATGTGTGGGATGATACAGTGATGTGTTGCTGAGCCTGGAAGGACATAAAAAGGAAATAACTGAAAGCATTGTGAGCTAACCCACATAAGAGATGTGCTCTTACAATCAATGAAAGATAGGAAATCCACAGGACCATTTTATAAAATAAATGTATGACAATTGATCTTTCACCTGTCTCCCTCCAGCCAGGCCATCTGCAAACAGTTAAAAACAGGTGAAAAGAGCAACTTGCTATGTAGGTTGCTACTCACACTACTAACAATATATAGTTCATTCAATATCTGATAGGAGGTGGTTAAAAAGTATGAAAACGGCAGCTAACAATCAATATAGCACTAAATAATCTTATATATTAATTACAAAATAATGTTTGATTGTATGAAGCTTGATTTAAGTAATTACAAACAGTGGTTTTTCCTACATTTTCAAATAGATGATTTTAGCTCATTTTTTTCTAAGAGGGCAATCTATATAATCTGCTTCCTTCTTGCTAACTCTTGTATCAAAAGGGTTCATGAAAAGGGCAAGGTACTTCTTCCTGTATTCCTTAAATGTAAATCATTTTATCCACAAGTCATCATATTACACACTGAATCCTACAAGTGGAACAAGAGCAGACACTTGCCATTTTGGACTATTTTTCCTAATTTTTAAAAATCAGAATTTCACAAATTCAAGGTTTGTTTTTTTAATTAAAGTGGTAGAAAGTTGCATAAAAATGGTTAAAAGGGTCCAAATGTGCGTGAAATGTGAGATTTTAGAACCTTAAATATAAATGTCTCCCTCCGCTAGAAATTAGTATCCTATAATCGAGACTAATTTCCTAATTTTTTTCCGTATGCAAGTGGCATCTCTGTATTATAAGAAATCTTAGAGCACTTATTAAAGAGGAAGCGATCGGAAGTAGGAAGAAATTGTGCTTAATATCATTGGCAGTCTTAGCTCTAAGCTTTATTCAGCCTCGGGTTCTAAGAAATGGAAGCTGAATTTATGGTAAACCATAGTGAGCACATATTGAAGGGGAAAATATCTGAAGTAGAAAGACATGGTATTAAATGTCTCTGTTAATCTTGAAGCTTAAGACTACAATCTATTAACGAAGAAAAAACAAACTAAATTCTGTCAGTAAGGACTATCAAAATGTCAAAATAAATTCATATTTATCATTTTGTTTGACAAATCAAATGAAAAATTCACTCACATTCTTTAGCTTTGCCATCTTGGCTGATGGTTTGATCACAAGTGATCTTATCCACTCCTACTTCCTATGACGTCTCCTAGAAATGACAACAACAAGTTTCGAGGTAGTAGGAGTAGATACAATTACTTGTGATCAAGCCATCAGCCAAGATGGCGAATGCTAAAGAATGTGTTTAGTTTTTTCTTTAAAGAATTTAGTTTGTTTTTTCTTCGTTAATAGATTGTAGTCTTAAGCTTCAAAATTCAGGAATGTAAAATGGGGGTCATTGACCATCTAAGGGCGTTATGACATCATATGTGATGACATCATATTCCTTTAACTTGAAAATGCCTGCCTTTGGAGACGTGATGTAGTTGACTCTTTTTGATCTACTTTTATCAGAAAATATAGCTCTACTGACAACTAGTTCTGTAAAAACCAATATTTGTTGGCGAATGTTTTCACTGTGAGTGCCTTGTAAATGTAAATTCTCAAACTTGTAAAATATTGCCAATGACTTTGTCGCATGAATTTATTTGTTTACCTTGGAATTTTGAACCTTTAGATTGGCTAGGTTCAGGGGTACTGTTCAGATATGTGTGTGGAATAACTAGGGTTTAAAGGGTTAAAATGAAGAAGAAAAACCACACAAGCATGCTGTTAAGTTGTAGAGAAAATCAACTCCCTACATGTGGCTCTCTGAAAAAAACTAGGTAAAATCATAGGGTCATACATCAATTCTCAACTCTCCTGTGCTAACAGACTTTCACCTGCTCCCTCTAGGCTGACTGTTGTATCAATAGCGTGCAAGATAAGGGCAAGGTAAAAAGCTATTTCAGGATTTCTTCCTGTATTTCTCGAATGTAAAAAAATTTCATACTCACTTCCTCATCCAGAAGTTATCATATTACACGCTGAATCCTACAAGTGGAACTAGACCAGAAACGTGCTTGAGAGGTTTAAGCAAATTCAACTCTTTACACACCGGTCATATAACGTAACAGCATTATAGGAAATCTATGAAGTGAAAGAGATCAAAAGTAGGAAGAATGGTTTAATATATCACAGAATTGTAAGAAAGTTTAGAGCACTTATTACAGAAAAAGCGATCAAAAGTAGGAAGAAATGGTGTTCAATATCATTCATGGTAGTCTTGAGCTAAGCTTTGTTGAGCCTTGGTTCTAAGAAATGAAAACGCATTTATAGTATAACATAGTGAAAATATGTTGAAGGGAACAAGTTCTGAAGTATGATGATATGGTATTATATGTCATTGTTAGTCTTAGGTGTCAAATAACTCCTGTACTGAACTACAAGATGGATTAAAAAGGTATGATCATGCATACTTGTCCCTATCAATGTAGTGCTCTTATGGAATGCTGCACTATAAAGCCGCTACAATCTTTAACCCATCAAAAGTTATTATGTGTTTGAATTGTAGAGCAGCGATCCTGTTACAATTTGTTTTACTAATGCATTGCTGGCCGAGCCTGGCTCACATTACCAGCAGATCCATCTTTGCAGTTATCTGTTAGAGTAGGTGAAGTGTTTCCCAATAGTTCCTGATTTAAGTGGATTTAAACTTTGCGAATATCCGGAAAAATCCATCAAAATACAAGACAAAGTAAGTCACTATTGAAAATCATCCAATCCACTCTAGCTTCATAAATGCTGCCTTAGTTGTCCACCATTAAACTCTTGAAGCTTTACGGGCATTTCTTAAATGTTTTTGAAATATATTAGAAAAAAATCTAAGGACCAAGTACATACTTTAGGTCCCATCCAAAATTTTAGGGGTAGGGTCTAAGGTTAGGGTTAGGGTATGTTTAGGGTCAGAATCTAACAATATTTTCATATAAAATCAGTTCAAGTAGAAAATCAGTTCAAGTAGGGTACACTCAGAGAAAAGTAAAATTGGACTTTTTAAAATAATGTAAAAAAGTAGCCTGTTGAAACATCATAAAACAGAAAGACATTTTTAATACAGCATTTGCTCTAAAGTCATGGTCCAAACTTGATCTTGTCAAATAAAGAAAAGATTGCTTCAAATCCGTCAAAATACAAAGTAAAGTCAGTTGTAATTGTCATGTCATCTTGTTTCAGGCCATGTCTACTCTAGCTTTATAAATGCTGTCTTAGATGTCCTGATGCTCATGGGCAATCTTAAATGCTTTGAAGTATATTAGAAATAAACTATTCCAATATCTCTCAAAATTGATGGAATTTAAAAGAAAACACATCCCTTACGAAAATGGCATGCATTTTTACATGCATGTTGCATGCTTAAAAACTAGCATGTTGCATGCTAAAAATGAGCATCTGGCATGCTAGAAAATAGCATGCAACATGCTATTTTCATGCCAGAACATGCAGGAATTTGGAACATTACATGCATAAAACATGCATGTTACATGTATGCAACATACATGCTGCATGCATGTTTATCCAAATAGCATGCGTATACCACAACATGCATGTAACATGCATGTAACATGCATGTGAGCTGTGAACATGCAGTAATTTGGAACATTACATGCATAAAACATGCATGTGAGAAGTGACATGCATGCAAACGTTTTTTGGTTACATGCATGTGTACCTGAGCTGCACGCATGTCACAAACACTGCATGCATGTACACTGGAAAATGTTCTCTATACATTAATTGTGTACATTGATATCAAAATATAATGGCCAGTGTTGTACGTATCTGCCCGCCAGGCTGTTAAGTCTGCATGAGTCTGAATGTAGGCCTTTATTGTAACTATACCAATTTATCCGCCCGACTTGCTAGGGTTGAAATAATTAAATACAGGCGTCCATGATTATGGCCTGTCATATATTCACTACAGTAGCAACTCGTTAACACAAACTCTGTTCTGATCAGTATAGCAAGTAGTATGCTAATCCCCATGTTGCCTCTTCCTGAGGAGCAAATTGTCCTTTGTGCCTGACGGCAACCATTTCCAAATGACGTACAAAAAAGAAAGATCTCACCTGTAATACGACGTATCCAAAGCTTGACAGTTTAGGATGTCAGCCTATAACTGCAAGTGGTAGAAGCCCACGGTGACAATGTCAATCTGCATTGTCAGTCCCAGATCACTATATGCTTAGTTGAAGTTAAGCTTAACTCCAAACTGCTGAATTCGGAAGACTTGTTATGTGGTGCTAGAAGCTCAAGATTTTATGTTGCAAATCTTGTCTAAATTCACTCAAATATTAAGAGCCACACTGGTTTAACTTTAAAAAGGCTATGAACTAGCAAAATACAACAGAAACTTTTAATTAAATGTTGAAAAAATGATGAAAAAATTTAAAAAGTCAGGAGCTCAATAAACCATGTCTGTGCTCGACTGACTCTACAGCTAACAAGCAAAATAAAATGCATGACACAAACCAATCAATTTTGCATGCTGTGCAGTGACACATGCATGTGAAAAATGGTAAACATGCATGTGCTCTTTATGCATGCATATAATTTTGCATGCTTTCAAATTTTGACATGCATGTGGTATGATGCATGCAACAAATGACATGCATGCACATCAGCTGCATACATGCGGAATTGAAGAACATGCATGCACATGCACAAAATATGCATGCACATGCATAAAACATGCATGCCCATGCATGTTTTAATGCGTGCATTTTCGTAAGGGATGCCTCCAGTCCTATCATATTAACTTCAGTCCGAGTATTTTCTCTGTACATTAAGAGAAAGGTAGTATCAGACTTTTAAGGGGGGAAAGCACCTTACCGAATTTTACATTTTTGCAAGTTTATTTTGTACCATAACTTTTTAACAAAGTGCTTAAAGTTAATAAAAGTATACATTACCAGAAAGGAATTTTTACAAGGAATATGATGGTGATGTTGATTTTTGACCAAAAATCACAGTTTTCAGAAATTCAGATTTTTCCATTTTGGTCATTTTTTGACCTTATTTGGCATGAAATTCAAAAAAATTGGTCAAAATCCTTTTTAAAAAAAATGACGCAACATTTGAGTGGGTGTTTTAAATTAAAAATTCCAATTCCAAAGTTATTGTTTAAAAATATTGTTATTTTTAGCTTGTTTGGAAGCCCAAATGGGCAAAAAACGTGTTTTTTGTGATTTTCTCAAAAACTGTGATTTTTGGTCAAAAATCAACATCACCATTAAAATTCCTTTTTGGTAATGTTGATAGTTAACATTTGAGTTAAGTTTAGTTATTTTAGCCAAGACAAGCTTGAGTCCTTCTACTACCGGCTGAGTCCTCTACTACTGGCCGTCGTGCGCCACCAGTCATCAAGTACACGGTGTACATAATGGGACGGAGGTGTACGCCATTTTGCAAGTAGCTGTTTCCATCGTCAACAAGCCAAGACGAAAAAATACTTTGTCAGGTGCGTTGTATTCATAGTAGTATATTTTTTAGTAGAGTATATGCTTAGTTTTAGTCTGACTATGTGTTGTGGATACCAGTATTCCGGAATGCCGTTGTTTCCTGCATTGTTTCCAACGCCTCATCCATATCCTCGTTTGTCATTGGCTTTACGTACGCTTCGTGCGACGGGCCATACACGCTTGCCTGCTGTGTGTCAGTCAGGTTGCTTCGTGCCTTTCCTTATGTACGATCATTCTAGTACTGGTATTCATAACTTAAATCTCTCCCGATTTAGGGCGGTGTGTATGATAAACCGCCCCGAAGGAAGATCTACTTCCCTACCTTTGCTTTGTCATGTTTGTGGTAACAACAGCTCTCCTTTCTTTCACCATGTGCCATCATGATTCATGACTATGCCATCAGTCCATGGGTCTGGATATCTCTGGTTTCACTGCTGCCTAAATAGGTGAAAGCGGACCTACGTCACACAGGGCATACGCAGCACAATGATCTATAAATAACTCGCGTTGTACTTCATACGCGGTGAAAATAGACAATCAGACATACCTTTATTTTCTTTCTTTTCCAGCCAGACGAAATCTGCAAATGATGAGCTGTTTGTCTTTTCTGTTGTGATTTGAATACCACACATCTCATGATTTTGTAATCGGAATATTTTGTCAATTTGCTAAATCAAGTGTCCTCGAGCCGGCATTTTACCACATATTTTCATCGTGCCATTTTGATCAACCTCCCGGATGTCCGCTCCTGCCTAGTATGTGGCATCTCTCCATGTTTTCGGAATTTCATAATAATACTACTACTTTGAATTCCGATTCCAGGCGACCAAAACCTCAAACCAACTCTCAGAAGGGAAGGTTTTATAAAATAATTTTCTAACCGAATATTCCATTTATATTTTTCTAAAAGCGCTTCCAAGAATTACGTAATACACACATTTTGCAATTTTAACCGTTACCACGATTAATACAAATGATAAACATTTTCTTTTTTACACATTCCAGTAGGCCCTATATAGCAATCGACAAATGCCTCAAAAACGTATTCTTTTAAATATTTCAAAATTGAATTGAAAACATTCAAGCTGAACCGCTCGGGTTCATATTTGTTCAACAATAAAAGAATTTTTCCTCATTCAAACAATAAATGAGGTTTCCAAATTTACACTAGTAATGTGAACTTTTTTGTATTTGAGAAGAATGTTTTTCAAATATTCTCCCGATGAAATATCGTGAGCATTATATTAGTTCTTTAAAAAATTCAAGGAGAACATTCATCAAAATGATCTCCCAAATGAGATATCGTGACTTCAAATCTATATAAAATTAGCCGAAAGACTTACATCATTCTAAATAGGCAACTTATTTCCATATTTCCTAATAGTAAAAAGGGAAAAAGCTACCGTTTCTCCTTGTTCTATGCTTTGCGCTTGGTTTTCTTGCCCCTGTCCTGCTCTCGTTTAGTCTCTGGCTGGTTGTTGAATCTGTAATTGGTTATCACAATCATGACAATCATGTTTCCCAACCCCAACCTGCCCCCACCCCATTCTCATGTTTAGCAATCTGTTCTCACACGAGGATCCCAGTCATCTTTTTAAAAGCTTTTCTTAGGCCAGGTATTCCGACAAATACTGTTAATATGCCTTGTGACCGTGTTCTGTCACATCTTTCCTGGCGTATTTTCACTTGTCATCTCTGTCCGACACTACAATACCGTGTTCTGATACTACAATCCTGTGTTCCGACACTTCAATCCTGTGTTCCGACACTACAATCCTGTGTTCCGACACTTCAAGCCTGTGTTGCGATACTTCAATCCGGTGTTCCGACACATGTGTTCCGACACTTCACTTCAACCCTGTGTTCCGACACTACAATCCTGTGTTCCGACACTTCATCCTGTGTTCCGACACTTCAATCCGGTGTTCCGACACCTGTGTTCCGACACTTCAATCCGGTGTTCCGACACCTGTGTTCCGACACTTCAATCCTGTGTTCCGACACTTCAATCCTGTGTTCCGACACTTCACTTTAACCCTGTGTTCCGACACTTCACTTTAACCCTGTGTTCCGACACTACAATTCTGTGTTCCGACACTTCAATTCTGTGTTCGGACACTTCAAGCCTGTGTTCCGACACTTCAATCCTATATTCCGACACTTCAATCCTGTGTCCCGACACTATAATCCTGTGTCCCGACACTTCAATCCTGTGTTCCGACACTACAATCCTGTGTTCCGACACTTCACTCCTGTGTTCCGACACGTCAAACATTTGTTCCAACATTTCAATCCTAGGTTCTGACACTTCAATCCTGTATTCCGACACTTCAATCCTGTGTTTCGACACTACAATCCTGTGTTTTGACACTTCAATCATGTGTTCCGACACTTCAACCCTGTGTTCCGACACTTCACTTCAACCCTGTGTTCCGACACTTCACTTCAACCCTGTGTTCCGACACTACAATCCTGTGTTCTGACACTTCAATCCTGTGTTCCGGCACTTCAATCCTGTGTTCCGACACTTCAATCCTGTGTTCCGTCACTTCAATCATGTGTTCAAACATTTCACTCCTTGGTTCTGACACTTCAATCCTGTGCTCCGACGCTTCAATCCCATATTCCCACACTTCAATCCTGTGTTCCGACACTTCAATTCTATGTTCCTGCACTTCAATCAGGTGTTCCGACACTTCAATCAGGTGTTCCGACACTTCAATCAAGTGTTCCGACACTTCAATCCTATGTTCCGACACTTCAATCCTGTGTCCGGACATTACAATCCTTTGTTCCGACACTTCAATCATGTGTTCCGACACTTCAACCCTGTCAACTTCAAGCACTGTTAATATGCCCTATGACCGTGTTCTGACACATCTTTCCTGGCGTATTTTCACTTGTCATCTCTGTCCTATATTTTGTGTTCCGACATTACAATTCCTGTGTTCGGACACTTCAATCATGTGTTCCGACACTTCAATCATGTGTTAATCCAACACTTCAATCCTGGGTTCCAACACTTCAATTCTGTGTTCTGACACTTCAATCCTATGTTCTGACACTTCAATCCTGTGTTCCGACACTTCAATCCTATGTTCCGACACTTCAATCCTGTGCCCTGACACTACAATCCTGTGTTCCGACACTTCAGTCTTATGTTCCGACACTTCAACCGTGTGTTTCGTCATGTTAATCCTTTGTTCTGACACTTCAATCATGTGTTCCGACACTTCACTTCAACCCTGTCAACTTCAAGTACTGTTAATATGCCCTATGACCGTGTTCTGACACATCTTTCCTGGCGTATTTTCACTTGTCATCTCTGTCCTATATTCTGTGTTCCGACATTACAATCCCTGTGTTCCGACACTTCAATAATGTGTTCCAACACTTCAATCCTGGGTTCCAACACTTCAATTCTGTGTTCTGACACTTCAATCCTATGTTCCAACACTTCAATCCTGTGTTCCGACACTTCAATCCTATGTTCCGACACTTCAATCCTTTTCGACACTTCAATCCTGTGTTCCCCCACTTCAATCCTATGTTCCGACACTTCAATCCTGTGTCCCGACACTACAATCGAACCATGCTCCAAAAACAGTTAAGAAAGATCAGATTATCCTCAGACAGTCGGTGGAGAAATAAAAATCAAAAACAAAGTGATTGACTAACGTACCGATCCGGTAGCATCAATTTTATTACCCATGCACCAGTAATTCAATAGACGTG
>JXSR01S003721.1:26208-38457 GCA_000969725.1 Ophiothrix spiculata
TGTCTACACCATTAGAGGTTACGTGTACTAAGAAATAGCCAAATATGGAATCGGAAGTCCGGCTTTATTGCGACCACAGAGTTGCAAATAGTCAAAGCAGCGAGGTTTTCTAGAGTTGTGCTTTCAGTATCCTCTTGCTGACATACTTCACTTTCAGTTAGCATGTCGTCACCAATCTCGTAGGTTTCATTTATAACAGATAATGAATTATAAATCCTTCAATACATGACATAGAGAAACAGGGTGGAAATTTCTGTACCAAATCCTTATTAGTACAAGTTTTATAGTTGTGTTTGGTTCGAACTGAACATATTGAATGGATGCTTTGGATGCCCTTAACACCATTATTGTTGAGCTCATGATTTTGATTAATCTCATCTTTGTTGACAAAGAACAAGTGCTTTGCATGTAGGGTGGTTGGATTTGCCTTTGAACCTTCGCTTGTGGACTTTGTCTCAATTGTTGTTTTGCAAAAATGGTACAGTTCGTAGGCATCATTAATGGACGTAAGTCATGAACTGGTCATATTTTTTGTTTCACACAAAAACATTGGTAAAACCATGCCAATTTGTATTCAATGGATCGTAACTCTGAAAATATACACTTAAAACCTACAAAGATAGATATACCTTGATTTTGATTTCCCTCGCTTTATTTTTTGATTTTACAGTAGTCTGATTTGCTCCAATAACCAGCATTCACAAAAGAATACTATTTATGTCAGGGTGCAAAATAAAATAAAAGTGCATTTTAGTCAACCAACTTGGAACAATGAGATTTTGTTGGGGAAAGGTGTATCCAAATGACAAAAACATTACTTGAAGGATGTAATGATAGCCTTCCATAAAATAATTCATTTGGTGACCAATTTCATTGTGGTCAAAATATTGAGGAAGGTCAAAATCTATGAAACGACTCATTAATTTTTGGGACATTTTCGGTCAAAAGATTTTTCGTGTATACACTACCTAAAAATCAATCACATAATTGGATTCCTCGACAAATTTCCCTTGAAAAATGTTTACCTTTTACCATTTACGTCGACTCGGTCAAAAGATATGTCGTTTTAAAGTGTTTGAGTGTAAATGCATGTTTTGTACAGTAATGTATAGAGAAAATTACCCACATATAAACCATTAAGAAACAACAAAATTTGGATGACATGTCAATATTCAATACATGCTTTAGTCAATATACATATCTCATTGAACTATATTCAAAAAATTATGATCCCAGCATTTTTATTTTTAATGATACATGTGTTTATAAATCATAACTTTTATACACTTTTGCATGTAATCCTATGCGCGCCGCCTCCACCGTCGCCGCCTCCACCCGATCCATCGTGTTCCCTAATTGCTTTTTCAAGTATAACTTCATTAATTAAAATCATGAGAAGTTCACTTTTTGTACATCCCTAGAGTATAAATAGACCTTTCATATGATACCAAACTTTCCCAAATACGTAAAGAAATTTTAGCAAAAATGCATGTTTTCTACAATTTTTTAGGGTAATATGTAACAAATCCATCATATTTGAAGGACCTATTTGTGACGCAAGGCCTAATAGTGATATTCTTTTTAATCACGGCATCAAGAGCCTGCGTTTTAACCGATCTGCAAATTAAAGAATCCACTTTGGACTTGGAGTGGCCACAGGGGGAATAATTGGAAATAAATGTATTAACCTCAAGGTCTTGGATAGCTGCTGAAATGTCTATCATCGTATATCTACTTATATATTGTGCAGCACAATTGTCGGTCTGTTGATAGATAAATGTGACATTGCAGTTTAAAGCATGGAGCTGGGGTTTGATGACATTAGTTAAGCAGTGGTTAACAAACATTGTGAGTTAAATCATCGGACACCATTATTATCATGGCTTGATGAAGGTGAACAATTTTCGGATTCAGTTTTTGGCCTTACCACTACACATGAATGTAGCATGCACTGTGTTTTTCCGAAGTGAAGTGAGTCAAGTGACTGTAACTCCTCCTGGTAAACTACTGTGAAGTTCTCACTGATATCCATATTTAGTGTCAGCGAATCTGCTGGTAAGTTCTCACCAGTGTTTTCACCAGCTGCCACTGTTCTCTTTGCCATCTACTTATAAACAAGTGAAGGGCAAACATCTTGTCTTGTTGAATATACGTGCTTCTTTATATGTTCCACAAGATGGCAAGGTGCAGTTTCCTGGCTGATAAGATTAATTGAGCTTTTACACTCATGCATGTTTTATCCGTTTTCCGATTTGATTTGAACGTAGTCCAATGTTTTGCCTTGCAATTGTACCAGTGTCACTTAATTTTTACGAGACTTCTTTGTCCCATTTGTTGGCAGGCTGGATATAAAACGGTTCTAACTTGTAGTACAAACTCTCACTTATTTCAAAATGTGGATTATTATCTCTGAAATGCTTGTATCCTTCGCGAATAGTCATAGTCATAATATGGCGTTTTTGCTCTAAGTATGTTTTGTGGCCAATACGTTCCCTGTATGGTATCTGTAGAAACATGACTGACTATACAGAGGTCCAATGATTAATCATCACTTTGCTTTGTTCTTCAGTCAACTTTTCTGCTCTGCTTTTGCGTATGATGTCATTCATCGCAGCTTACTGCATTTCATGATTTTGTCACGAATACCGTTTCTGCATACTGTTTTTGATGTTTTTGACGAGAATAAGGTATGACTTGCTGTAACTAATCGCCTTACTCTTTTAACTTTAAGTCTTATACTCATTGCAGTACTTTTCTGTTTTAATGTGAATGCAGAGTTTCTCCATTTGCCCTTTAATGCTTCCATCGCTTCAGAAAGATCTTCCAACTATAGCTTCATTTCATTTCATTTCGTATTTATTCAGTCCATCAACATACAACATTAAAAGGCGCTTACGATACATATATACATTTATTAAAATAACAGTGAAATATTTAAAAACAAACAAGAAAAGACAAAGCACATTGATAAGACCGAGGATAGCCCAAAAAGTCACAAGAGCTTATTTCCATTGGGGTCCTACACAAGGAACAAAACATGAATGACAAAAAAGAAGGAATCAGGAACAAAACAACCATATGAAAAACAAAACAGTCAAGTACCAGAACTACCTCTCTCTTTCATCCTGGCTTTTGTGGCAAGATGAGCTTTAACTTCTTTTTTGAAGTTGGCATAGCTATTGATGGATTTGATATTGCTAGGGAGGCAGTTCCAGGCCTTGACTGCAGTGTACTGGAAGGTGGTACTACCAATCTGCCCACGAAACTTAGGAACCACAAAATTGAGATGGCTATCTTATACTGGTGTCTTTCAGAAATCTTTAAAAAATGATTACTCAGGTAATCTGGCGACATGTTATTATAAATTTTAAAAGCATGGTTAAGCTTTAATTGCCAATTTACTCTGTCATCAGTGTTAAAAACCCAAGCTTATCGAGCTCATCCTGTCCAACATGAGTCCGTGAGTCCATACCAAGAGTAAACCTAACAATTTTATTTTGCATGACTTGTAGTTTGTTTTTAAATTTTTAGGAAAGATCAGAAAACCAAGAGGAACAAGAATAATCAAAATAGCACTGAATTAAAGCAGAAACTAAAGTTGTGCGAGTTTTTAGATCAAGAAACTGAGCTTGTCTTTTAAAAAAATTGAGTCTTGCACCAGCCTTTTTAAGCTTGATTGACTTGATTGACTTCTTGTTCTAGTTGTTTCTTTTTAGTAGTAACTCAACCTTTCTGTTCTAAGAGTTTGCACATTCGAGGAGAATGATCTATTAAGCAGTCGGCAACTTCGAATTTTGTGTTTGGGCTCTTGCTTTTAAGAACAGCGGCTATTTTCTTGATGCTGTGGTAATCCTTCACCTAAGAAGTCAATGATCTTTGGTTGGGAAGAACTGTTTGAAGGAGAACATAAGTGGGTGATAAGTTTGCTTTTCCGTGTCTATGATTTGTTGCACAATGCACATGAAAATGTGTCTCTTTTGTGCACTGATAATACATGCCTACTCAAATTAGATTTTGTCGTAAACCGTTCAAAGCAGATTTGACACGGTACACCAACTTTATTTCTAGATCTTGTTGTAATTGATGGTGCTGTTTTCAGTCTCTTGATCTTTGATTTTGGAGGTTGTCTGTTTTTTTACAAAAGTGCATTTTACTTTGTGCTTCTGTACTGACTGAATCTTTTCGTGAAAATCTCTGCCCATTATTACAATTAAGGGAAGGTTATTTCTGTATCCTGAAGTGAGTGGCAGTATGTCTAGACACAGGTGATGCTTTAATTTGAACGATTTCCCTCAAATGTTACAATGTTCTTGATTTGGTTGATGAATCGTGAGATGTCTATTCAAATTGTCTCGGCGAAGAAATGATGCACCACATGTGTCACAAATAGCTTTCAGATTATTGTTATCGTTAAGAACTATATGAATGTTATGTGCCTGTCCAGGCTAGATTGGTAGCTGAATGCATGGGTTTTCTTTTTGCATTCTGGGCACTGAAAGCTTTGATTATTTTGAGAGTGATGAGTCCTTTTGTGTCTAACTAAACTATCTTTTCTGGAATTTTTTTTTCACAAGTTGTACACTGATGTGAAGCCATAATGCTAAACCAAGAAAACAGTGTATGATTTGTAGCCTACAATTAAATGTACTTTGTTCTGTTTGAGATTTAAAGCAATTGTGGTGACTGAATACTGGACAGGATGCAAGTACATATGACATCGTAATAGTTGTGTTCACATTTAGAATTCACTCAGATTAGCCTTTTGACAACATTCCGCGAGGATTCCAGCTAACACGGGTTGCTGTTCTCACTTACGTTTTTTCATGACTGCTAACACGACTTATAACACGACTGTGGCCAGCCGCGGATCCAGGGGATGGGCCGAAGGGGCGAGCGCCCCCTGTAAAATTGGAAAAATCCTGCAAAATCAGCCTAATTGTGTCAATTTTTTGTTATAAAAGCTGAAAAACACACTCTCCCCCCCCCCCCCCCCCCCCCCCCCCGTAAAATTCAGATCCTAGATCCGCGACTGGTGGCCGAGAGATTTCACAACCCACGTTAACTTTAAAAGTTGCAGCGACACTACGCTGTCAGTTGATGAAAACTATATGAGGATTGTACTGTTTTGATATAAGTAAAGAAAGATTGTATTCAAGTAGGCATACATTTAGCTTTAAACTGACAAACAGTATGATTTCATCATTACAAAATGGTTACACATTACTTTTTTGTTATTATATCAACAACTTGCTGTAGGTTGACTACCATTAATTTACAGGTGGCAAAAATATGCAATCGTGACCATGTTGATGCTTTAATTACTATACAGACATTACAGATGCAACAGGAACTGGATGAAACATCAGAACTTCCTCAAAAATCCTACATAGGTCACTCTTACCATGAATGGTAACCCGAGTAGTTGTTCTCACTGCAAGGCCGTGTCATCTTAACCCGGGTGATCTCGATTTAGCCCGGACTTTTTCCATGGGTAACAGTCGTGATAAACTAACACGGTTGTTGTTCTCACTTACGGTTTATCACGACTGCTAACACCACTAGCGCTATCACGACCTTTAGCACGACTATATAGTCGTGTTAAATGCTCTGCATCTGAACAAGCCTAATATAGATTTATTTAACAATAATTGTTTTCCACATCAAATTATGTATAAGTGGTATCAATTACAAGATAGTCAATCAATATCAATTGATCAAAGTAATTAGAAATGTTGATGGGAAAGCAGGTGGGGGGGGGGGACGGATACGCTCTATTTTTTCTTTTTTTTAACATAATTTTTTATTTATATTTGTGTTCGAGGATGTTATGATTTGAATTTTGTTTCGAAACAGGTTTTTTTTTTTTGAATTTTAATTTAATTTATTTTTGTATTTTATTTTAATTATTTTTGTATTTTATTTTAATTAATTAATTTTTTTTTTGTGAAAGAAAAATCTCGACCTTGCCCGGGCGTGAACCCACGATACCCCCCGATATATTAGCATTGCTTGGAAGTCTGACGCCTTAACCGCTCACCCACCGAGGAAGTTGGAGTTTCGAAAGCCAAAATAAAATTTATACATGACGTATACAACATCGCCACTTGAATATATTTTCATAAATGCAAATTTGAGACAAACTGTAGAGGAAAATAACAGAATAAACGTATAAATTAATTTTTAATCAATTCCTATAATAAAATATCTAAATTAAGCAAATTAAATGGTTAAATTCGTTTCAGAAACGGGTGCTGTATTCGGGTACTGTTTACTACGGCGGACATGTTTACCTCTCTCACGTTCATTCAAAAATTTGCAAATAACATGTTTTTAAGGTTATTCAGAGTGGAGTTGATCGCCCAACTCCAACGGATTTGACATTTGAATAATTTTATGAGTGCTATCAGTGTATATTGAGAATTTTTAAAAGTATAGTGAAATCACATGTAATCCGAAAAATAAAAAAAATATGCAAATTCAATTCTGCCCCCCCCCCCACCCCTGGGGAAAATATTACCGGTAAATGTAATTGAAACATTTTTAACAGCTTAATCCATCATAAGTGGATTTAATGTAAACTGAGACAATGACTTCTTGATTTTCATCTCTAAAGATATGGTTGATTTCATAACAAAGAATTTTTTACTTTCCACTAACAGCGTAGCATCATCTGTAATAAATTGATTAGATTACACACCCAATTTCCTCCAGAAGTGACTTTACTGGAAACCGAGCATGACGTTAGCGTCACGCTCCGCGCAGTTGCCGATTAGTTGCCACAAAATAGCTAGGTAACCCACTTCCACGGTTTTCTCTGCAGTAACGATGCCCAAGCGTAGTTCCCACATGGGACCCTGCCTGGGCAGTTCCCGTACAGGCGGCAAAACTCACCTTTCAGCCAATTTTAACCTCATATTTAGAAACCACCGTGCATTTTTTCATGCTTCTTTACATATTTTTCGAACACTGCCGTAAATTGCAAAGTAAAACACATGTTTATAATCAAAATAAACAAAGACATGAAAATAATACAAGCAAAGACTTGATCGTGTCTTTCTCTAAACTTTTATTAATTCGTCGGTTCACATTCAAACTATCAAATAATATGGTTCGGCTATCAGCATTTATACATTTTCTGAGGAGTATCATTGATAAACCTATTCAAGCAGGCAATTTGATAGAACATGTTTGATTTGCTTTTCAGAAATAAATGAAAAAAAAACCAGACTCTTGCATCCATGTCATTACTACTATGCACTTGCTAAATCCACACTGATTGAGCTCAAAAATAAAAGAAATTCATTACTGGAAAAAGTCCCAGACAATGACACATTATTTGAACATGAATGCATAAAATTTACCTATTTTTTATCCCCCTGGCTTGAAAAGTAGCATTATGGCATAGTAGTGGATGTCTGTGTCTGCGTCTGCATCGTCATGAAAAGGATTGACATTTGCTTCTGACTTTTGCATACTTCGATGGATTTCGACCAAACTTGGGTCATGAATGCAGCATGGGAACCCGCATTTGTGGGTGATACTAGGTCAAAGGTCATATGAGGTCAAGTTGAAAAATAGGCTGACATTGTCAATTTGGCCTCATTTGACTGTCATTTGACAAGCGTTGGTTAATTCAAATCAAACTTGGTAGCAATGATCAATAGGTGGGGGACTAGGGCTGAGTTGAAGGGTCTTGAGGTGAAAGGTCATATAGGGGTCAAACCTTGGGGTCAAATTGTCGACATCAACGTTGTCTGATTTCTGAGATTAAGGTGTCAAATTGTTCATCTTGGACCAGCGATCAAAAGTGTCAATGGTGACCCCATCGACCGACCTTTCCCTTGGGGTCAAATTTTAAACTTTGTCCGATTTCAAAGGTTAAGGTGTCAAATTGTTCGTCTTGGACCAGTGATCAAATGTAATGGTGACCCTGTCATCCCACCTTGAACTTGGGGTCAAATTTTCAACTTTGTCTGATTTCAAAGGTTAAGGTGTCAAATTGAATACGCCAGAATAAGAAGACATCACAAGGGTCCTTAGCGGGCCCATTGACCAGATGCCATCAGTGACCTCATGCAAGCAGGTCCTTGAGACACTTTCCTGGGCCGCAATATTTTTTCGTACATGATTTGGGCAACGATAAAGCAAAATTTCATTGAAATTTTCAAAAATTGTTAAAATTGAGTGGAATAACTTATACTGTGTTTTTTTATCAAAAATATCAATTTTTAAATATTGATGAAAAAAGTCACGTACGGAAAAAAAAATTGCTCCTTGGCCAAGATGGGAGAGGTACTCACCCTGAAACTGGATGTGTGGCCCTGGACCCTATATGGACTGCTCGTTCAGCTGATCCCTAATACACCAGTTCTTAAAGACTCTTTTTTTCCCTTTTCAACGATAATCACAAATGTCACAAAATTTGCCCTTGTAGAGTTTTATTTAACGCAAAATTTCCTTTCCAAAGTCTCATATTTGGGCAAATTGTAGTTCTCGAGATAGCCAAGAAACATCCCTATAACTTCAAATAGGCGTCTGAAGTCCCCCGCCCCAGTAAGAGTCGCATGATTAAAATTTTACACAAGGGGGCCCTGAATTTTAACCTGGCCCAGGGCCCTGGCAAAGCTAAATCCGGCACTGGTCATATCTAAATTGCTGATTCCAATTCTGAGCTAAAAGTTATTAGCTTAGGCCAAGAAAAATAAAAGAACATTATCTTTCTGTGGGCATAAGTTTAAAAATTCACATTTTACCACATTTTTTTTTCTTTCTTTTTTTAAAGGATTTTAAGAGAAATATTGTTTATTTTAAAGTGATGAAAGTTGCATAAAAATGGTTTAAAGTGTCGAAATGTGCATGAAAAGTGAGATTTTAGCTCTTAAATTTATCAAAAATCTTCTCCATGGTGAAACTTTCCCCTCCGCTCAAAATTAGTCTCCTATTCAGACTAATTTCCTAATTTTTTTCCGTACCCAAGTGGCATCTCTAATAACAAAACCGCATAGCATTTGGGCTGAATAAACCTGAGACAAAGTTATTTTTTGTGGCCTTAGGTTGCTTATGTGACTGTCCTGCAGATATTTAGCAAGGAATGGATCTGACGTGGATTGCAAAATTGTCATTTTTTTGTTACAGTTTCTTTTTAAACAAATTGATGTGTTGATAACATACACTGCAAGAAACCCAAAATCTATTTTATCTCAAAATTGACCTCCTGACCATTTTGTAACTCATTTTCTACTGAAGCCAGCCATATCTTAAAATAGTATGCCCTGTTTAGTTGTACCTTTCAATATGGCCTATTACATATTTTACTCTTGACTGTGTAGATTATTGGTTTAAAATATATAGTTGTTGAGCTATGAGTTCTATATCTCCCTATATTTTTAAAGGCTCATAGCAAGACCAATCCATATTGAGTGTAAATCATCCAATTTTATCATTGTAATCATTTTTGGACCTAATGATTTCCCAAAAGCATAATAATAAAGAAATCTGGGTCCATATTTTAAAGATTTTGCTATTTCTAATTGGTAACCTGTCTATTGTTTACATACTAACTTAAAATGGAAAAGGGACTTAACTAGACAAGAGTCAAGTTTTCTAAATAATATGGATCCTTGATTACGATAAGCCACCCTGACTTGCTGCTGACACCCTTTACCCCCTCATCTTTTCATCCTCAGAGCCCATATTCATATCAGTAGATAAAGTAGAGGTTTATAAGTATAGATAAGCCCTATTTTTTCTGCTAAGAGATGACCAAAATCATGTTTGACCCATTTCATACCATTTTAAAAGTAAAACCCAGACAGCTGAGAAAAAAACCTGCAAATAATCCATTTTGTTGTCTCGCCCTGAAAATTTTTCAGAAGAGACATACCATTCCTTAAAACTGTCCGCCGTCCACATTTCTTGTCCGGAGCAAATCTCGGAAACCGTATGCCCTATGTTGATGATATTTGGTGAGTGGGTAGGGTTGGAGCTGAACTGGCGCTGCGTACAATTTGAACGCAAACTATGCATATAAAGTACCTAATTTGCATAATTTATGCGTGATTTGGTATTTTAAGTATATCTCCTAAACCATAAGGGCTATGGTAATGAAACTTGGTGACATGAAGGGGTTCGGGATTAGCACACGCGATGCGCCTTTTTTGGGGGATGCGGTGAAGGTCATTCAAGGTCAAAAGGTCATTTGAGGTCAAATTTTTAAAATTGTTCAAAAAGTTGACCTGAGGTCATCAGAGGTCATTTTGAGGTCAAGCTCGTAACTCATTAACCTCAGGCCCCATATGGATTAAACTTAGACCATAGAAAGTACTTGACCCAAGGACAAGGTCAGTCAAGGTCAAAAGGTCATCTGAGGTCAAATTTCCAAAATTTGTTCAAAAAGTTGACATGAGGTCATCCGAGGTCATGTTGAGGTCAAGGTCATAGCTCATGAACACCTGACCCCACATAGATTAAACTTACACTATAGAAAGTACTTGACCCAACATCACTCCTACCCTATCCTACTATACCCCACAACTGAATGATGATTAAGTAGGCGGTCGATACGCAGGCGAGACTACTGGTTCGCGAACCATCTTGTCTACTGAAGCCAGCCATATCTTAAAATAGTATGCCCTGTTTAGTTGTACCTTTCAATATGGCCTATTACATATTTTACTCTTGACTGTGTAGATTATTGGTTTAAAATAAATAGTTGTTGAGCTATGAGTTCTATATCTCCCTATATTTTTAAAGGCTCATAGCAAGACCAATCCATATTGAGTGTAAATCATCCAATTTTATCATTGTAATCATTTTTGGACCTAATGATTTCCCAAAAGCATAATAATAAAGAAATCTGGGTCCATATTTTAAAGATTTTGCTATTTCTAATTGGTAACCTGTCTATTGTTTACATACTAACTTAAAATGGAAAAGGGACTTAACTAGACAAGAGTCAAGTTTTCTAAATAATATGGATCCTTGATTACGATAAGCCACCCTGACTTGCTGCTGACACCCTTTACCCCCTCATCTTTTCATCCTCAGAGCCCATATTCATATCAGTAGATAAAGTAGAGGTTTATAAGTATAGATAAGCCCTATTTTTTCTGCTAAGAGATGACCAAAATCATGTTTGACCCATTTCATACCATTTTAAAAGTAAAACCCAGACAGCTGAGAAAAAAACCTGCAAATAATCCATTTTGTTGTCTCGCCCTGAAAATTTTTCAGAAGAGACATACCATTCCTTAAAACTGTCCGCCGTCCACATTTCTTGTCCGGAGCAAATCTCGGAAACCGTATGCCCTATGTTGATGATATTTGGTGAGTGGGTAGGGTTGGAGCTGAACTGGCGCTGCGTACAATTTGAACGCAAACTATGCATATGAAGTACCTAATTTGCATATTTTATGCGTGATTTGGTATTTTAAGTATATCTCCTAAACCATAAGGGCTATGGTAATGAAACTTGGTGAAATGAAGGGGTTCGGGATTAGCACACGCGCCGCGCCTTTTTGGGGGGTGCGGTGAAGGTCATTCAAGGTCAAAAGGTTATTTGAGGTCAAATTTTTAAAATTGTTCAAAAAGTTGACCTGAGGTCATCCGAGGTCATTTTGAGGTCAAGCTCATAACTCATGAACCCCTGACTTAGACCATAGTGCTTGTTTACCAAATCTGAGGGAATTTACACGCACTGAATAATTATGTAGCAATCAATTAAGAAAGCGCTCAATACACATAATCTACTCCTACCCTATCCTATTCCACCCCACAACTGAATAACTGAAGGCGGTCAATTCAGTAGGCGGTCGATACGCAGGCGAGACTACTGACTTGTTATTCCACACGGCCCAGCACACTTTACAGAGCAGTTCTAATCATTGGGTTAAATCACAACCTGTACTCTCTGGGGCCAAAGGGCTTACTGCGGCCTACATTAATTGGCGCAACCCTAGCTTGAGCAATTCACACCCTCATAGAATATACAGTTTTCGCACACACAGCTCCAGGTGGACTCGAATGCAGAACGATTAATATCTTATGTTTAACAGATCAATATCTTAATCTGCGATCAATATCTTATGTTTAACAGATCAATATCTTATGTTTAACAGTCAGAGACATAACCGACTGAGCTAGCGAGAACTATATTTGCTGCCAAAATTTGTTTGGTTTAGTCCAAGTCATCCAAGTTGAAAAGGCTATTTCAGGACAGATTACAAAATGATCAGAAAGTTGAAGTAAGGT
>JXSR01S003722.1:54278-79858 GCA_000969725.1 Ophiothrix spiculata
ATTTATTCGATACTGCGAATAGAGTCTTCCAAAACAAAAACATGTCCGTCGAGTCGCCGAAGTATTTACTGCATTTTCAAGGCGAAAAACACGTAAATATCATAAAATTTACAACAAATGTGTACAAAATAAAAAATAAAAATAAAAATGCCGGTCATAGAATTTCGAAATATATGACCGGGCGGGTGAGGGCAACACATCAATTTTTTTTTACGCCTAATACAAAATACATGAAAATACAAGAATCAGTGATTGAAAAGATGAAATTTAAGAGCCTTCTTGAAAACAGATGGCGATGTGGCAATACGGATTGATGATGGTAAACTATTCCAGATGGATGTTGCCTTGAAGCAAAATGTATGGTCAAATGCTCATTCACCCTTTACGGTGGTCTTACAGCCAGTGACAAGTTCAAAAATAAAATACTAATGATTTTTTAACCATTTTGTATGAAATTCTAATTATCTACAGGAGCACTTTAAGCAAACAGAAGCCATTCCAAAATCTTAATTAAAAAGTTCAAATAATTGACACAACGCCGTTCGTAGCTAGTCGTTGTAAGAATTATGATCATATCTTATGTACAAGAGATTGTGAACATTTCGTCATACATCGTATGCACAAGAGATTGTGAACATTTCGTCATACATCGTATGCACAAGAGATTGTGAACATTTCGTGTCTGCAATAGCTGCCATTTTTCATAAATTTGCATTGCACATAATGTCCAGTTTAGGATCAATGGCAATTGTAACGGTTCTTCAGGTGACAGTCACCTGAACAACCGTTTCAAGAGCCATTGACGTATGGTAGACAAGTTTTGAGGGTTGTGTCACTTTCTAGTGACAAGGTGTTCAATAAAATATCACATATGTGACCGTCCACCCCAAAACAGAAGTAAATGCAAGCTCTAGTCATTTTTGCTTTTTAAATTTTTTGCAAAGACCATGCTCTAAGGATTAAAATGACACCTTAATAAACTTCACACGATTTCCAGAAGTCAAGTTATGGTCCGCCAAAGATTGTCAGGGAGTAAAACGTATAACTGAGATATACGCGTTCAAAGATTAGTAAGCCCTATATTTTCTGTTGATCGTCTTAAGAATGTGCCAATTTATTTCACATTTCCTATCATTTTCTTGAAATGAAACTTTGCTGGTATTTTGTAGTAAGCACTAGGATTGTGAATCTGTCAAAAAATCAATTTCGGCAATTATGACCTTGACATGTATTTTCACCTGTAGCGCAAAATGAAGTTTCTGGCATTTACTGCTCATACGGGCTGGACGGTCACATATGGTAGACATTGCAGATACAACTTTCTTGCACTTACATTACAATTTGATCCCTTACCTTTCCAGAAGGCACCATGTGAAGAGCTGAGCTCCCGTATAGAGCAGCTGCTTGAAGGAGAAAAATGAACTGTGCAAACTGCCATGATAATACAAACATGAAAGAACTGAAAAGGATCCCACCTAGGGTGACGAGCTGCAAATAAAAGTAAGAACAACATTGAGTTTAGGCAATTACCTATTTTAAAAAGTAGGATCCAATTTTAACATAAGTTTATTTTACTGACTGACCTTGAATTATAAAACACATTTTTGCAAGGTTTTGCTTGCTTGCTAGGTAAAGATTATGCTTGCAAAACAAAAAACGCCTTAGCCCAGGAATGTGAGCTTTTATGGAAACAAAAAAAAAGAAATCCTTATATGCAGGACATCAGCCAACAAAGTGGAATATTGATTTGCCTCTACCTACGAGGCTACGTCTTGCTGGTTTCAATTAATATGTAAGGCTTGGCGTCCAAAGACATTCGCTTGGCTGAGTGACATTCGCTCTTGATATTCGCTCTGACTTATTCGCTAAAACGGAGAGAGAATGTCGCTATCATTGAACGAACATCAATTCAATCAATGAAAGCGAATGTCGCTTTTGTGCATGTTGAAGTGGTATGATTATTGAATAAACAAACCCAAGAATATTTGGAGTGATTTTCGCTCCAATTCAATCTGAAGTGTAGCGAATGTCGTGAAATTTGTTAAGTGAATGTCGCTTCCCGTTAGAGCGAAGTTTTCTTGGTAGGGTGAGCGAATGTCACTCCGGCGAGCAAATGAATGTCTTTAGACGCCAAGCCTCACGGTAGCTTTTGCTGGCGACTTAACCATACCTGCTTTCTTGGAGAAGTTGTTGGTTTCAAATAATATGTAATAAGTGCTATTTGTAGAAACAGAAATGGGAAGCCAAAACTCTCCCTGAGGGGTATGGTGTACTCCACTCTAGTTGAGTCAGGCCTGCAAAAAAAGACAATATTAAATGATTAGTAACAACGGATCGTTTCCAAGTCTAACTTTATTTGCAGGGGTGCTCTAGCTATATCATGTGTCCATCTGCCGGTATCGACAGTAATTTACTGTGAGAGAAAAATAGTTCTTAACAAAAAAGTAAAACAAAAGATGGAGTTGATCATCCAACTCCTGCCAATTTAGTATTACACACATTTGTTCATATTATATGAACTAAACATAACATTTGGTATGATTTTCACTTTAACATTGAGGTCAATGTCTGGGTCAATGGGTCAATGGGTCAATTGATTTATTTGAAATCAATTCCATCCCACCACCTGGCCATTTGCATGTATGCAATAATGTATTTATTTCAGAATCATGTGTCCTAATAAAGTTAATTACATGTGTAGATGAGCCAAACAACCAAATTGTGGCAATTCAAAGTTAGTATGCTTCAATAATATCCCATGAAAAGCTTAATCTAATGCAATAAGTTGTCACTCAAAAAGCGGAACTCTTGATACCAACAGTCCACAGCATGGTCATCCATTTACAGTGATAATACTGAGTGTGACATCTTTTTCAAGTCCCTCAAACTAATGTATAATCCAAGGAATTTAAAAAGGGGGAATTGGTACTTAGTACTCACAACCATCTTGTTGCTGTGTGGTGCCAAATTTTGCACCTATAGACAAATCCGACAAAGCACTCTCGAAAGACCGCCCTCTTGCGTCGCCGCCATTACGGGGGGCCAATTTAGTAGTTGTCACCATAGTCAATACATTGAGATGTCAGTCTTTTAGGCCTATCCCAGGACCTATATTCTATGTCCATCTTAAATCGAACTTCTCTTTTTACTGAATGAAATTACTGCTGAATGATGTGGTTGCTAAAATACGCAATTTGACGTGCGTTGTAAGAACGCTGTTCTAAAAGCACGCGTTTGTTATTTACGCGCGGCAGCTTTGTTGGATATTTACGCGCGTGCCATTCATAATCGGACATGTTGAACTGAAACTAATATCCGATATAAAGATGGTATAATTGGCATACTAAACGCGAACCAGTGACTATGGGGTAAGTTTAATGATTGGGATCCCGTGAACAATAAACTTTTTATGCCCACTATGTAAGCACCCCGGTAAACACACTTATTATAGCATCAACATGATTTTGGAAACTTATCCATAATATTGCTACTGAACAATGTAGGCCTATTATAATAGACGTACTGCCTCGCAAAAATGTGTTTGACTAGTTTCAGAACATCACGTACCTCTAGCCTAAAGCAGGTTTTTCTTTTCAATCTTTTGAATATAACAAAATAATAAAATCGGAAACAATTATTATGGTAGTGTTTTCCTGTTTTCGAATCATCTGTCTATATTAAAGGAGTTTTTAGCTAGACACAAATAATCTTTTTGTCTTTTTAGTAACATTTTCAAAGTAAGCAGATCCCATTTTTTCAAGAAGGTGCAAAAAAGAATATCAAAAACCTGACGGCTTCAGCTTTTTAAGTGACAACTTGAATTTGCGCAGGCTTCCGCTATCATCATTGGCTTTTATTTTTAGTAAGTTCAAGTTCTTTCCACGAGTATCAAGACATTGAACATTTTTTTTCGCTAAAGCTTTCCTTTTTAATGCAAGTGAATTTACTATCCTATATAGGCCTATATCTTTAAATAATACAACCGAAAACTCCCAGAAAAGCCATGAAAATTAATATCGATCCGCATATACAACGTATAAGGTATACAAAAGTGGCCCCCGATGACCCCCCTCAATGGCGGACGCAACAGCGCCACACACGGTTAAGACAAATCAACATGCGCGGTCGGATTCGTCTATAGATTTCTTATATTTTTTATATACAAATATACAAGCATGGAAACCATAGTTGGAATGCATGAATCTTTACTTGAAAAGCAAATAGCAGGTGCATTTTATTTCACACGCAAATAGTGTCCATATTTCCATTTGGACCTATTCAAACTTGCACTGAGGAAGATAAAGATTTCTATTACAATGGGTATAACAACTTACCATGAGTGACCATCAAGATGTCAGGCATTAACAAAAGAGTACCATTTCTCTATTTTAAATTCCTTAGAATAATGACCATACTTAGGGACCGCTTCTAACACTCAACCAGGGGTCAACCGCCGTTTCTGGCTGGTTGCTATTGTTCTAAACAATAGCAACCGCCCAGAACCTCCTGTTCCCAGCGGTCAACCACCAGTTGAGTTTTGAAGCGGTCCCTTACTTGTTGAATATATAGAAAGCTGTGGCCAGCACCCCTGCTAACCATGAGCCACTCAGCAGCCATGCAGTATAGTACAGTGCCATCATATACATGCCGTGAAGGGCAAATACTACACCAATGTAGAAGACAGGCTTCAAGTTATATATTCCTACCACATACTTACTTGTTGAATATATAGAAAGCTGTGGCCAGCACACCTGCCAGCCAAGAACCACTCAGCAGCCATGCAGTACAGTACAGTGCCATCATATACATGCCGTGAAGGGCAAATACTGCATCAACGTAGAAGAAGATGGGCTTCATGTTATCCTGTAATTAAAGTAAAGACAATAGTTCTTGTTAGTACAAGTCTTGTAAAAGGTGGTGTGGGATTAACTGCCCTAACATGACAAAATAAACAATTCTTTTTTAAAACATGTACATTTTGTGTACATGTGTAAATTAGGTATTCAAACACGCCACAGAGTTGTTCATCGCGAATCAACAACGATGCATCCATGCGTCTGCGTATTTTTATCACGTGAGGGTGGCGTGATAAAAATATGCCGATGCATCGAATGCAGCAACAATTCAACAACGAAAATCTTCCTGAAAATGTATGAATTAAATTATCAATGTTTTTAATAGAACAGATAGACCAGCTCATCTTCAAAAAATATTAGCATAATCTGAAGCAAAGTGCTAGTTTGTGAATGTTTGCTGCTTTGACGTTTTCAATTTTTCCCAAACACCAGGCTTTTGCACGTACTATTATGTGCCTGACACTCTATAATTAGTGCATCGACTTATGTGTACTGTGTAAACGTACTTCTGTAAACGCTGTGCCGTGCTTGACGCACTAATTTGAATATCACCTGTGGATTCATCACGAATCATCAACGGTACGCTCCTGTATAAGAAGATATAGTTAGTTGTTGAATGATCCTATCTATGGGACCCATATATGTGACATAGATTGCTAAACTTTGTTTTAGGGTCTGACGATTCATCGTAGCAGTGACCTTTAGACACAAACCTCATATTCAATGGAAGCGAGACTGGTGCCATGGAAACTTGTTGAATAACCTAAATATATGGTACTGGGTTTGTACAAAAATGCCAGGAAAACTTCTTCATAGATGTTAAACCTTTACAATCCATTGATAGTACTCCATATCTCCATGTCATTACTGTAGAAACGGACCTGTTACTACGGAAATCAAATTATTGCTATATGTTCAATCATACCTGCATATATGGTATTGTCTGGTAAATATTAAACTGCCAGAATAACTTCTTGATAGTTGTTAAACCTCTCCAGTACATTAATAGGCCTCCAGTTCTCAGTGTCACTACAGTAGAAACAGATCAGTTTCAGAAGGAAACCAACCTTACGATGGAAATGTATTTGTTCTGACCTGTATTATATGGTAGCGTTTTGTACATGATTGCCAGAATAACCTCCTGATAGATGTTAAACCTCTCCAGTACAATGTTCTCCAGTTTCCCTATCATTACTGTAGAAACAGATCTTTTACAGTACAAGCCAACTGTTTGGTGGAAACATGTTCCTTCTTACCTGTATATACGGTAGTGTTTAATACATGACTGCCAGGATAATCTCCTGATAGATTTTAAACCTCTCTAATACAACATTCTCCACTTTTCTGTGTCATTGCTGTAGAAACAGATATTTTACAGTACAAATAGATGGAAACCAAGGAATTTTTATAGGGGAACCAGTTTTCTCTGCCATCTTGTGTCACTCATGGAGCAGAGTTATTGTACCTCCGGACATATTCGGAGTTTGGCCCGATATCCAGGCAAATCACTTAAATCTTCACTTGATGCATATTTAGCATTTGCATTTTGTTTCACGCGCAAACCATGTCTGCATTTCAAGTAGCGTGTATTGCGACTTGCTCTGATCAAAGTACGCAAATTTTCCCGCTAATCCGTTGCAAAGACTCTCGAAGTGTGGCACGTGGAGTCGTAAAATGCCGGAGGTACAATAACTCGCCCACCATAAGCGTCAATCTAAGATGGCTGCCATACCATAGGATTTACATGGCAGTGAAATCAAAATGGCGGCGAGTACCTGTTCCCCTATAAAAATTCCTTGATGAAACCTTCCGGGGAAACCTTCTTACATGTATATATAGTAGTGTTTTATACAAGAATGCCAAGATAACCTCCTGATAGATGTTAAACCTCTCCAGTACATTAATAGCCATCTGTTCTCTGTACCATTACTATAGAAACAGACCTGTTACTACCAAAACCAAAACAGTTGCCGTGGACAGATGTTCACCCTTACCTGTATATATGGTAGTGTTTTGTACATGACTGCCAGGATAACCTCCTGATAGATGTTAAACCTCTCCAGTACATTGATAGTCCTCCAGTTCTCTGTGTCATTGTCTTGAGTCAAATCTAATAGACCTGCATCAAAAAAAAAAAAAAGAGCAAATCAAGCTATTGTTTTTGTGTAATTAGTGGGCAATTGTTTTCTACATAATTTTAAATTCTTTTCATTGCTGCAGAAGATATTTTGGAGTTGGCTTGTACCTGGAGATGGCTTGCGCCTGGGGTTGAATTGTGCCTGGAGTTGGCTTGTGCCTGGCATTGGCTTGTCTGGAAGTGGCTTGTGCCCAGAGTTGGCTTGTGCCTTGAGTTGGCTTGTGCCTGGCATTGGCTTGTCTGGAAGTGGCTTTTGGCCCCAGGTGGGCTTGTGCCTTGAGTTGGCTTGTGCCTGCGATTGGCATGTGCCTGGGGTTGGCTTGTGCCTGCGGTTGGCTTGTGCCTGGCGTTGGCTTGTCTGGAAGTGGCTTGTGCCCGGAGTTGGTTTGTGCCTGAAGTTGGCTTGAGACTGGAGTTGGCATGTGACTGGAGCTGGTTTCTGCCTGGAGTTGACTTGGTCCTGTAGTTGCTGTGTTTGGAGTTGCTGTGCCTGGAGTGGGCTTGTGCCTGGAGTTGGTTTGCACCTGCATGCTACATGATTAAAATGCTTGGCACAACATTTGAAAATAAACCTTACCCTGCTTTTTTCAAAAAAGTGGTTCTCTTGTTGAATGTTAGTCTTTAGACATTACCATGGAAACTATTTTCTGCCAAAATGAGTCTTATAAATGGAAATACAGAGGCATCAATTTTATCCCTTTAGACATTGCCATGGAAAATGTTTTCTGCCAAAATGAGTCCTATAAAGGGAAAAGGATACAGAGGCATCAGCTTTATCCCAAACCAAATCAAAATCTGATTATTCCACATTCCGCCTGCCCCACCAAACCCCATCAGCTAACATAATGTCAAGAATCTCACCATGAGAAATAGATGGAGCTTGTAAAAGTTGCTTGTAGTAGGAATAATATAACCCTGATTCTGTGCGGAATGAGATCTCACGCTCAACCTCCTGAAATGACAAACAGAAAAAGAACAAATGCAATTAGCACCAAAAAAATTACAAAAAGGGGGGGGGGGTCGATTTTACTAACGTTAAAATGCATCGTTAACCCATCGTAAGACCAAAACCCATCGTTCGCTACGACCACCTCTTGACCCCACGCAACGTTAACAAAGGGTTCGATTGTTCTAATGCATGATTCATATACCTAACGATGCGGTGAATACTTATGAAGGATTTTCACGTCATTGTGAAGTCTAGTTGTAGTTACGAGCTGAACCCTTCGTTAGCTACGATGCATCATAATGTTAGTGAAATCGACCCCTGGTCACAAATAACAGTTTTGACCCAAATATGTGATTTTGACAAAAATGTTATAAAACACGTTTTTGCCTCTAAGGTACCTAATTCATGGTTTCAATAGAAATATCACAATCATAACACATTAAAAATTTGATGGGGTTAAATGATGATCTAGATTTCTAAAATATAAAACAATTAAATACTTTAAGCAGAATACTATTCCACTACAGTTTAATGAACTTAAATTGCTGAAGACAAAAGCTTGAAATCAGCTAAAGCAAACTAGAGCTTAGCATTGAGCCATCTTATGGGATTTCAGGTTTATTTGACTTGCAACATGGCTCTAGGTGAGGTCTTGTTTGGTTCACTAAAACATGATAATAATGTCACGCCTTTAGAGGAGTCACATTTTTTGTCACCATGTCATCTGGAGGGGTTTTAAAATCAGACCAACACTTCAATTAAATTATTTTAACAATTTTTGGCATGCTTGTATGAAAGCGCTCTACTGTAACGTGATCTAAATTCAGAAAATGAGTAGTTGAATTGGACGAGTGGATACGGTATGTCAGTAAATGTCACAACAAATCTAGGCCCCCTATATTAGCTAAATAACCCTCTCAAAAACAATTATATGTGATGACTCACCCCGAAAAGGGGGACTTTGCGACAGAACACTTTTCAACAAAACTGGTGAAAATAGGCAGCAAAAAATAAAGAAAATAATAAGAATTTCCATCATATTTTCTGTTGTAACAATTGATTGCCTTTATCAATTTCAACAAGTAAGGTGTCATTTTAAAGCTTAGAAAATGCTGTAACAGATGAAATGATAAAATCAAAACTGAAAAAATCTGCAAAGTCCCCCCTTTCGGGTAGAGCCATCACATAGGCCTATATTTGCAAGTCTGTTTTAGGGGTCCTCAAAAATGTTGTAAAGGGATGTTCAAAGAAACATTTGAATGTTGACTAAACTCTGTATTTGAAAAAGTTGTGATTTTGTGAGCTATCTCCATACCATTTTTCTCCAAAAAGACCAAGTTTTGAGCAAATGAGTGTTTTTGTGGCAAAATTTTGAAAAAAATCATCTATTTTGCAAAGTGGGCGCTTGGGTCTGTGAGGGCAATCCATCCATTAAGGCCTAATTTACCAAAGTTTACAAAAATACACCTCAAAACCATTGGACATTCCCATACACCATTTGTCAGATAGCATCCCATCTGGGCCTGTTTATACTGCTAAATAAATTTCCTACTCTAACTGTAAACCATTTTGACACAGGAACAACATGGAAACACTAGCACTACAATCGGGCTCGACTGATTTGGTTTACTGACTAGAGGCCCGCAGCAGCCCTCACCTGCGGTTCGGCTGTCAGTGACTTTATAGATCACTGTGTTCTATGTAGAATTAGTGGATTTATATAGGTGAGGGTTGCAAGTGCGACTAGGAAACACTTGCTTGAAATCAAATAGTAATTTTAAGATAACATGGAATATAACATGCCCCAGTGGTGTGTTTGATGTGCATTATCAACTCTTTAGCACAACCCCATGAAGCGAGTATTCCCGGAGGCAAACTTCCTAGAAAAAATAGATCCTGCCATCGCGATCATGTTACTATCATGATCACATGTCATTACAATGATGTTGCAATCATGATGATTTTGACCCAACTTTTTAAGTGCCCTCTCAGTGCAGGAAGAGTGTGTCCCATAGGGGAATGTGGCTGAGCAGTTGGAGCAAGGACTTGTGAAACAGAGGTTTTGGGTTTGAGTCCCTGGTTGGACCACATCTCCTTGTTTCCTTAGGCAAGAAAGTTTACTCTAATTGTAAATTTTACCCTTACTCTAATTGTTAACTTTACCCATGTGCAATTTTACAGCTGATCGAAGCATGTTCCTGTTTGAAGATAAATGTATAAACAAAAATGTGCTTTAAAGTAATACTATAAGATTTTGATCAGAAATAGTTTTGAGTAAAAACAGCCCAAAATGAAGGAATGTAACATCTAAAAGCGTTTTCAAGTGTATTTTGTCAAAAACTCTTGTTGCCATAGAAAAATGGATAAAAAGCACATCAGTGCTCGCTAATACTAATTCACATGGAATTAAATTTGGGAATTCAACAAAGAACCATAACAGAAAAAGTAAGCATACTTAAAGAAATTCATTTGGAAACTATCAATATCAACCAAAAACAAACCCAATAAGCTAAAAAATCCAAAGTCATGGGTGACAGGGAGCTCTTAACACTTGATAGTATTGCTTAGGGGTAGCGGGTTGGCGCAGCGATAGTTACCTTGCCTTGCACCAATGAGGTCCCAGGTTCGAGTCCCGCGCCCGGTGCTTTATGTGCATTTGGTTTTCAGTCCATGCTCGCTTCCGCAGGTTTTTCTCCAGGTGCTCCGGTCTTCCTCCTGCATTTAAAACTGAATTTAAAAAACATCTTGGAGCCCTGTTAAAGATAAGCTTCTTTCAGCTTACTTGGTACCAAGTACCAAGTTGGGTTTCCTTGGCAAAAGCCTAAACAAGGTGATTTTTTTTTAAATTATGGTAACAATATAGGCCTAATAATTAACTACACACATAGGCAACTATCAATTAGGAAATTGTTCATAAATCATAATGGTTGGACCGATTGGAGTTGGACTGAAATTTTAAAGAAATCGTATGTAATGGTAATGTTTCACATAATAAAGGTGAAAACTAACCTTTTTAAAAAATCAGACTAGATACGCCTTTAATACACGTGTACACCAATGAAATGTTCTGTTCCCCATGGCTGGTTAAACATTTTAAGCTTTTGGCTTCTGATATTACCAAAGATCTTTTCCACATCTGTAAGCATTTGACTTTTATCAAATAAACCAATAACATGGTGAAGGAATTTACCCTCAATACATAAGCACATCAATCCACAGCGGAACCATATTCCACAATTTCATGCTCACATGACTAGGCAAGGAGGCAAAATGTCATCAGCAACTGGCTATGATCATCTTTCTTTCAAAGTTCACTTGCTTTATTGAATATCATGTACTTTGGGTGAACTTTATCCTCTGGTAAGCACATGTCTAATTGTACCCCAGTGATTGATTGTTTTCATGGTGTGGGGTAAATGACAATAATTTTGATTTTTTTCCCCTTTAAATTGAAGCAATCACTTGAAAAGGGTTACCTACCATTACATCTGTTACAAAAATATGTTTTTGTGTGGTTATTGTAGTCATCCATGCTACAATATTTGGAAAAAAAATGTTGGAACACTTTATGGGTAATGTTTAAATCCAGCCTCCTCTCCCCTGTTAAAAGACGCCATGTTAGCAGATTTGTTGTAACATCTCTCAACATTGCAGCGTGTATACTGATATTGGACTCTGTCAAGATCATAAAATTGAAATAGATACCTTTTCAGAGTCATTCTTTTTGCATGGCTTGCGGGATCATCACAATCCCTTCATTCAGCATGAGTGTGAATCCCTCCTAGTCACATCATCATCAATCCCTCCTAGTCATGTCAGACAGGTGTCACGTGTGACAGCAGATCATCTACGATGATCTGCTTTTAACATGACTGCCCTAACGGGTGGTCATGTGACTAGGAGGGATTCACAACTCACGCTGAATGAAGGGATCGTGATGATCCCACAAGCTATGCAAAAAGAATGACTCTCAAAATGTATCTATTTCAATTTTATCTCTCAACATTGTTTTCTGTTGAGAGGAGGGAGGGTATGTCTAACCATGGATATAGTAGAATTTTATTCTACTATATCCATGGTCTAACAAATAAGCATCATGCAAATGAAGTGACAAAGGTCTACGATAGTCTTGAGCTCAAAGTGGAAGCCATATTAAAGTTGTCCTCTAAGACTGGGAATAACTACATTGTATGATTATAATAATTTGTAAACCAACCGAGGAAACAAGCTATAGTAAAGTCCTTAACTCCTTCCAAGTGTCTTCCTCAGACTTGAATAACAAAATAATCATGATATCAAATTTCTATATATTTGTTTTTCGGCAATGTACACACACCTGAACCAGTGCTACTTGAGATCAAATTTCTACTACAAATATACCTACATGAGTTCATATCCTCAAGATAAAACTTTCAGCTGGTAGAATACTGAACATAAATTTGACATTTACAATAACCCTTACTCTCGCACGCTTAAATGCAGTCTAAGTCCAAATACGTCATAAGAACATTTTTGGTTCCCCCTGGGATTCGAACCCCTGGCCCCCGCTATCCCGATCCAATGTCCAGCTATGCCAAGCCACCAGCAATTTCCTGACCATTTATATCTGCCGTCTGTGACATATTCGGACTTGGGCTAATTCTCGATTTCTTACTGTAGTACTTTGTAGTACGTAGGAGGGTAAGGGTTAATCTCATATGATCATTTCTAATTTAGATGGGTCCAGTGTCTAAAATAAGATTTGATAAGCTTTTTCAAATTCACTTTTCAAAAGAAGTCATCTATCCGGGGATGTCAACATTATATATAAAAACGTTGACTTCTTGAAGTATAGCGAACAAATTAAAGAAACATGTGAGGACTCTCAGTGTCCGCTCTTCCTCTAGTGGCAGGTACAGCCTCAATCTGGAGAGTGCACCTCATTAGCGAGCACATGACGTGTCCTTGTGTTAGACATTTACTCTCGACTCAAATGTAAAACGTGTACATTCTTCAGCGCTTAGAAGGTAACAGCACATTAAAAGTACCATGACTAATGTATTTTGGTTGATTTTGCTTTGAAATGGAGATGGATTATCTCTGATCCAAGCAAATATAGGCCATCCCCTTTACTTATAGAAGAATCAGACTAGCCAAGTTGTGTATCGTCTTTTTTACATGTGCTTCACAATCAAAATCGATAGGCCTAGTACATGTGTTATCAATGAAATAGCTATTGGTCAATTGCATGTACGAAGGTAGTCTTTTAAAAATCCGAGCCAATTACTATGCACCAATTTAGGTTGCCTGGTATGGACTCCTCCAAATAATGACAAATCAATGAGATGTAGAGCTTTACAAAATCAGATTTGTCTAATTTTAGAGTCCATGACATACAATATCATCACCTCAGCACCATTTGGAGCTGATAAAGCCTAATGTACACATACAATGGCATTGTAGCCATTGAAATTGAAATATTGACACATGCTATGCAAATTTTGACAAATCTATGCCAAATGATGACAACAGCATTTTGCATTTGAACTCAAAAACATATTCCTGGTCAACTGTACTTTTGATGATATCAACAAGCCGAAAAAAAAAGCTGTGGCTGTTGTTGAGCTGATCAATACTTCAAATAATGTGGAGTATCAGAGTGTGGTCTGGAATTCAACTACAAGTTGGCATTTTTGGCTCAATCCATAATTGACACCTCACTTTTCTTATGACAAATTGAAAAACCCACTAAAACTTTCAATTGATTTTGATATTTTTTTTAAGTACTAGAGGAGTTTTGTAACCTTCTAAGAAATCTCTATAGTATAATTGGGAGAAGACCATTTATTAGAAACTTAAACTTCAGTCACAATTGCTCACACAGCAATCGTACAGCAGTTATGAATCTGTGTCGAGAGTATTGATATTTTCAAAACCATTATTTGCAATCTTCTTATAAATTGTCTACAGACGCAGTTAAGATTATGGCTATCGCACTGTTCATAACTTTTCGTACAAAGTATTGTGACCATACTTTACACATGTTTCTTAAGAATGGAAAAAAATTGAATCAAGGAAGAGTTCAGACTTGTGGAACAGTGGAAGAACAACCATGTTGAATCTGATTGTACTGTAATAATAATAATAATATGCGGCTTTTATATACCACTTCTAAATTTGGGCCAAATTTATTTTATTATTACGTTGCCGTCAGGAAATCGTCACAATCAGTTCGCTTCAAAGCGGTGCAACTCGGCAATTGTGGAACCGCAATCTGCACTTCGATCGCAATATTCCCCATAACAACTCCCCAATATTGTTTGGGTCGATAAAGCAATTGAGATTAAATGTCTTGCTCAAGGACATAACCCGTTGGCCATAGCGGGGCTCGAACTCGCAACCTACTGATTCGTAGTCCTGCGCTTTTCCACTAGACCACACAAGCTTTCAAAATGATATTGAATGAATGAAAGATTTTGAGGGTTCAGAGCCACTAGCACATATTTGCACCTTTGTTGTCCGTGCAAATACGTCCTTATGGCTCTTTGTTGCCCATGCAAAAATAGGCTTGTGGCTCTCAACTCTTGATTTGTATCTGAGATATTAAAGTCAAGGATTATTATTTGAGATTTTTTTTAAATGTGAATTTTGATAGGTGACTAAAGATCATAGATTGCCCTTTAAACTATGCAAAGTCAGCATTTTTACCAAAAAGTGCAGCTTTTGTACCTAACTCTTTAGATGAATAGAAAAAAAACGAACATAGAAGACCAACTGGGAAAACATAATGGATCAATTTTCTTCTTTTGAGTATATGATCATGTGTACTTTTGATGAGCTCATCAACAGGCATGGGCTTTACAACATATGTTGTCTTTTAGCAATATTCTGACTGTAAATGCAACCAAATTTAATGTATCTCGTGATATTCAGCAATTTTCAGAACACAACTGATTCCTATTCAACAATTTTCAGAACACAATTCCTATAGACTATACCATTCCGCTACATTTATTTTTGTGCTAGACAAAAAGCGAAAAAATAAATGTGGCACAAACATTTCTATTTATAGAGTACTGTAAATTAGCAGCATTTTAATTTAGCTAATTTTGCTAGCACAATAAATTTGCTAAATTAAAATGCTGCCTAGATCACTCTTAAGGTGTCTGCTCCACGCGTACCAGTACGCGCTAGTCTCCGAGTTGGTAAGTGCCGCAATGCACATGCCCATTTACTCTGAGTAGTGTTTTGAAGCTAAAAATTGCCATATTTTAATATTTTTCTGGAAAATTAAGTTGGTGACCCCCAATTTTTATTGTTTTATTTGAAAGAACATACTTGTGTGCAACTTTTGTGAAAAAATTAACAAAAATGCTTGGGCAGATTTTTTGAATCAACACTAAATAATGTCACTTTTGCCACGTTTCCCACAGACCCCTGTACTAATTTTTCCCACAAAACCTCCAAAAATGCTGTTTTTAAACCGACTCTCATGCAAAAACGAGTCCGGTGACCCCCAATTTTCATTTTAAAAATCGGTTCTACATCGATAAAATATCATTCATGCCGATTTCTACTAAAAATCTTCGGGCAGATCTATCATGGACTAAACAACTTAAAACAGCTTGGAATAGCAATATGATTCGAATTAGTAAAATTAAAATGCACTCAACATTTTGGGTTTTGAAAATTCACTAAATTTACATTCTTTGAAATTAAAGTGTTGTGCAGTACATTGTACATTATTGACTGAGCATTCTGCATTAAGATCGATTGGTAATTTCAGACAGAGAATTTTATTTTTGACATGATTTCCTAGCTGTAAAATAAATTGTTGAGGTTAAGGTGCTTGGGAATATAAATTTCTTGGCAAGAGGTAAACCTAGATCAGATATAATTCCCAAATTGGGGCCAAAAGTTAGATCACATGTGAAGAATCTGGAAGAACCTACAGTAAATTGTTTCAACACTGCAAAGAGTTTACTCCAATTGATACCATGGCTTAATGTCATGAACTGCACTTGACCAAGTAGTGTCAAACAGGTTTATTAGTCAAAAGATAGAGAGTGTTTGGTACATAATAATGTGACATTTATCATAAAATCTGCTGACATGGTTACTGAAAATATATAAGCCTAAGAGTAGGCACACAGACAGACAAGTCTAGCAGTAAAAAGGCTAATGTCAGAGTGCCCATCTCTCTTTCAAAGTAACTGAGCCAGATTATACACTTCGTAAAATATTTGGTAATTGTGGCCAGGGGATCACCACAGCTCCTTCTCTGTCAGTCTGTTACCTTCTTATCATTGAAGAATACAGGTACCCATCTAAAATATGGGTTGAGGGAAACTTGTCGGTAAGTATCTTGCTCAATGCCCATGATTTAGCTCAGACATTATACTACTAGATATGGTTGCCCCTACACACAGGGACGAATGCATTAATAATCCTGTACATAAATGTTGTGTCAAACAGGACCCAAAGCATAACTTGTGCATGTTTCAATTCACAAACCATGATAAGATCATAAATGATATACTTTTTACCAATGCACCATCGGCAAAAAAATACCCATATTTGATCCCCACACTAGGTGATAAATATGGTGCCAAATCTGATATCTCACTCTAAATCTGTATGGTCTGGATCACATGGAAAAAGTCAAAAAACCTTTGAAGTAAATTGAAATACTTTACTTTACAGAAGGTTTACAGGGATTAAACTAGATATTCCATCAAAATGATTATTATTTACACAACAAGAATTTTAAGAAACAATAAATTATTGAGGTTACATATTCAAGCAAATGTTGTAAAATACTGATGATAAAGATAAGTAAATCAAAGTAGAACTAGGGAAGATTTGTCCTGTATTGTCACAAAATAGTGCACGGCTCTTAACTCTTGCTAAAATATAAAACAAAAAATACAAAATGTTTTACTCTCAACTACATGATACAATCAAAGATCATTACACTTTGCACCACTTGTGATATATAATGGTTCTGAATTGTTTTTCCTGCAATTATCTAATTCTGTGGCTGACACAAAACTTGTCAAAAACCATATATTAGAGCAAGTCAACCAAAACCTTGTCACTTTGCCTTAGTTCACATTTGATATGATATTTCAAGGGGAAAACATCCTTAAATCTTGCCCGGGGAGGGCACTCGCACATATTGGTGATACGGGTATGTGTCGCTTTGGAGACCCCCTTTATCACGGCTGATCACCATTCTATAGCTCTGCATTTTTCCTGAAATCACCATTCTCAAGACTCCTCAAACAAAGCCGTCCGCTCTCTTTCCATTCCCTACCTGTTACGATTGTTCATTAACACGTGTTTAGGGGTCTAAAAATGCTGATTTTCAAGTGGTTTTATTTAAATAAATACACAAAATGTCCGCATAAAGGGGCATTTTACCTATACTCTTGACCATACATCAGTTCTGAGGACTCTACTTTTGCACTGAACATCAGTTCCCAAGACCCTACATTTTCCATGGTTGAACTGTTCTCAAAACCCTTCTTTTTGCCTGACTTGTCAGTTCCCTAGCCTTCAAAATTTGTGCTGCCTGTGGCACACCCCGCCAAAAAATAAAGTGAGTGCCCTCCCCGGGTATCCTTGCTTAGCTTGCAAACTTGATGTCACCTTATTAATATTCCAAATAACTAACACCTAATTGATAGAATTGACTTTAACATTTAGAAATACATAAAAACAAAATTGTAAAGGAAAATTTCAGTTGGCAAGACAGGTTTTGTTAGGGTTATGTGTGAGTAATGTGAATAGTATTTGCCCAAACTTTCTGTCCTTCAGTAATGATATCAAGTATGTGCGTAGTACTATTAGGGTTGGTTCAGAGTCTACTATCATATAGAATATTTGATGCAACAAATATATGTGCTTAAATTATTTACCCCTATATCCACTTGTGCGCTTTTGGATTATAACGGACAGTTGATGATGAAAAACTGGTATCATATAGGCCCTAAATAGAATACTAGATTATGGTATAGCTGTTATCAAATTGATATATATAAATACTTTTTGCACGAAATAGGTATAGAATACTCTATAAAAGGAAAACAAACCAGTCCTTGCACCCATTTTTAGCTAGAGTTCTAAATAACTTTAGCTTGCTGTAGAAACTATTACACATGCTGTGAAAAAAAAAATTGTAAGGAAATACCCACATTTCACAAAATGTTCTTAATAAATGACAAACCGTTATTCATAAGTTAGACGTCCCCTTTATGCAGTTCTGAATTTTTCCTCTTGTGATAAATAGGTCGTCAAAGATCTTTATCTTGTTCTGTTCACTGAAAGTAACACTTTGCTGTCACAGTCAAGTTAACTCTCTCAACAAGAATTAATATTGTCTGCTTGCCTGGTTAGCAGCTTGTATGCTTTGCTGGTTCTTTAACTTATGAAAAATTGATCAGGAACATTAGATGCCATTTCAAGGTTTAATTTTACATTGAACAAGGTACTTTACAAAACTGGTTGTTCTTACATGGCTTAACATACCCTCCGAGTGGACAGTCGACTCTCTCTCATGAAATATTTATCTAAAAAAGATACGGCCTATATGTGGCCATCTCTGTTTTTAAGCGATTGGGCCAGACTCCACAATTTGTTATATTTGAGGTGAGGGGAATCACCACACCTCCTTCCCCGCATTTTAAATTGGAGGTAAACATTCACACTCTCCGCTCACCGAATTCAAACCCAACTCTCAATTTAGCCAAGTCTCTAAATATTTCATGTGAGGAGCGGACAATCAAGAATTTCTCACTCTCAATCAACAGATAAACAACCTTGGCAAAAGATTCCAAAGTTCAATTCAAGCAACTGCCCTCACTGGGAATCGAACCCATCAGGCATAATGCTTGTAAAGCGAGATTGCTAACCTCATAACAGCACTCAACACCTTTAAAATTGCCCATGCGAGAACAGTATGAAAGCCACTGTGCTGATTTAATCTTACGCTTTTTACCATCGTCAAGACTCCAATGTCACAACCATGTTGCTCTTTATATAAAGCACCATTCTGAAAATGAACAACTGACAGACCTATCAATGTGACCTTTAGTACTTCACAAGTGCATTCTGAGATGGTTTTGCTAGTCATACACCTCGCAATCAGCTTGTAGGACTCAAGACTCGACTGAAAGTACAAGGACTGAGCAAAATCTATTTTTGAAGAAGATCTTGTCTCCAGAGTCTTGTCTTTATACCTATCTAGTCCTCTGTCAACACTAACAATCACCTTAAACCAACAAAGCTAACAGTGACAAATTGCTTCTCCAGGTTACCATTCTGTTTTCATTAATAAATTCACACCCATATGAGGTCTCACCAATGGCAAAACTAACTGGCCAAATCACTCCAGGCATTTACAGCACCTTTTTTGTTTCCATAACCAAAGGCTTGTAACACTTATGATATAGGCCCATACTTAGAGGGTCTATGGTTATGGTCAGAAAGCCTAATGGCAGGTTATGACCCCTCCTCTGATGGTATGTCTGAACTTCCCCTTCACAGGATCTGACATACAAGTCACACAAGAAATCTGGGTTTAGGAAAAGGACCTGGAACCTATTTAGCAGAACTAGGCTTACAGATGTTTCATATTGTTTGGGCTGCAATGGACAGGGGTCTGATATTATCCAGATTGCTATAATTACATAATGCAAATTTAAAAAGGAACTTGAAAAATGACTAACCAGCAAGTTAGTATTTGTTGATCAGTAACATATTGCCCAAGCATATTGCTATTTGCAAGATAAGAAATGACATCAGATAAAATAAAATATTTATGATACTGGCATTGAAATTGCCTTTCAGATCATAAGGGGCGCACCATTAGACTCTCAGGGGGGAGCTGGAAGTTTTTCTATAAAAAAAAAAGTTGCCTCGCCATGTGAGCAAAAAAAAATAACTTGCCTCACATGTGAGCAACAAAAAAAAACTTGACTCACTAAATGAAAAATAAGAAAAAAAAACTGAAATACGTCAAAAATTGCCAAATTTTCCGGGGCTTCGCCCCTAGACCCCTTAATTAAGGTTCAAAAATGTTTGTAATTACTTCAATTTGCTTGTTTTTTCAGGAGCTTAGCCCCTAAACCCCCTACAAGTTGTGTGTCAGATATGTCTCCATAATGTACAAAAAAAAACTTGACTCGCGAAGTAAAAAAAAAAAACTTGGCCCGAGGCCAACTAAAAAAAAAAAGTTGCCTCGACCCATTTTGCCAGCCCCCCCCCCCGAAAGTCTAATGGTGCGTCCCTAAGCACACAAACCTAGTTCCTTCAGATTGTGATTTACCAGATATTCAACCATTTTGTGCAGAACTGAACCGAAAGCAAACAGCCAAGCTGAAGGATAACCTGGCATAAAATAATTATTTGTGTTACAAAAATAATAAATACACTTGGTATTCATACATTCAACATAAGTCTTATACTAAAAACTGAACTTCATTTTTGTCTTGCAAGTACAAAGTCCCTACTGATTTGAAATCAAGATTGTCATATTGAATGACAACAGCTTCCAATTTCCTTCATTCTAACCATACAAACTTGTGATCTCTCCTAATTAACTGTAAGCACCATCTACCATGCAACCCTATATCTGAAGAATTTATTCACAAGCCTTTTGCATCACTTGATAATTGAGGAGGCTTTGCTATCAACTTTTAGTCCTTACACTACACTCCCGGTCAAAAGTGTTTGCGCACGCTTAAATACAAGCAAAAAAGTAATTAGTATATCAAACGACCAAGACTCTGAAACAATTCATGTTTTTTATAGGTGCCTAATGTATCCAATATAAATAATCTTGTTTCCTCTGATATTTGATCTTCCATAGCCATAAAATTGGCAGATTTCCTTGATCATATAGAAATACACCACACACACTTTTTGATATGTATCTATGTAGTTTATTATTCAATGCTCGTTATCATCGTGTAGCCGTAAAGAACATTTTCAGGTTATAAGTTTTCAAACAAATGTGTAGTTATGTATTTAAAAACTCTGTTTTTTATGGGCAGAAGAAAGTATACAATATGTTTAGCACGCCATATTTTCAAATGTTGTCAATGCAATTCTCATTGAGTTTTTTAGATCTATGTATGTAAAATATAAATACGAAAAAATATGGCGCAAATGATGAACGGTTCTCGAGATATGGCTGGTTAAAGGTTTTGTGCGCAAACACTTTTGACCGGGAGTGTATTGAGGACATTCACCTTAAAGTCACTGTGCATAGTGTAGCTTGAATTGAACCAAGACAGTACTAATTGAAACTTTACGTATCCACACATAAACTTTAACTTGGTATCAGCACAAGGAACTCACCCTATGTTTCTTCCATTGAGACTTCATCATCGGGTTGATATTTCTCTGGTTCACTATGTGTGTTTTTACCAAATGCAATATTGATCACCCAATCTTTTATTGGCCTTGGTTTATAATTTGAAAAGTTTAAATGTTTTTGATTTGATTTATTTTAAATATTTGTATATACTTCACATGTCTTTTTATGCAAAGTAGTATAATATAAAAGTTTTAGATAGTTCTATTGTAAATTTGCATGTAATATGACCTTTCACTATGTGCTTTTTATAAATACCAAATGAAATGAAATCTTGTTTCATCTTGTTTACGCTTTTGCCAAGGGAACCCAACTTGGTATTTGGCACCAAGTAGGCTAAAAGAAGCTTATTTTCAACTAGGGTCCAAGATGTTTTATATTCAGTTTTTGAATGCAGGAGGAAGACCGTAGTACCCGTGGAAAAACCTGTGGAAGCAAGCTTGGACTGAAAACCAAATGCACATAGAGCGCCGGGCCGGGAGTCGAACCCGAGACCTCATTGGTGCAAAGCGAGGAAACTACTGCTGCGCTAACTTGGATGCTAATTTTAAAACAGAGAGTAACCTTACTCCCAAAATTGTGCTCTGAGAGCTATCAGTTAATGTAAGCCCAGGGCTAAAAATTCGGCAAGAATCCATTCTTGCAGAGATTCCCCTTAGAAGATTTTGAGAGAATCCAAATAGATTCTCGTAAAGTGAGCAGAATACACTGTGTATGAATGTAAAAAATCAGAAGATTCTTTAAAAAAAAATTTCCCCTGGTAGATTTTGCAGAATGCAATAGGATTCTTGCAGCCTTGAACGAATCTCTACCCCTGAAACCTAAACTCTACCATCATACTTCTCTTGCATTACAAATCAAAGAGTGTAGCAAGATTCTTGGTTCTCATTACTACTGTAGAATCTAGGCCATCGATCCATTTCTGCATCAATCATAAAACCTCATTTGCTTGGCAAACAGACACCATTTATCATAAGGCTCTTTAAAACTCAACACATCTTGTCATCAAGTGCGGCTGTTCAAATATAGTATTCAGCTTCAACATATCTACATAAGGATCTCAATTCCGCCAGACTAAGTTTCTCCTTACAGCATAGCTTGTCATCTTAGCACCAATACAATACGTGTTCCTCCTTTAATTGCCAGTTTGTGCAAAATGCCTGGTATTTCTATACTTTTGGAATTTAATAAACTAGGCCAAATATCCCATTTGAATCAATCACATCCAACCCCTTTGCCTCAACTAATTTAAAATCACATCTCATATATATTGCAGACTATTAGCAAAATCTAGATGCTCCTCTTTAGGTCTATAACCCTTTTAACACATTAAAAATATTGTTGTCTTTCTATTGGTGAAAACATGAGAGAAAAAATAATGAATATTTTTTTATGACAGCTTTAATACCAGCAGAGCAGTTAATGGGAGCATTTGGACCAGCAGAAGCCCCATTTCTCTGGCCAATGTGTGAAGGAACTTGAATATTTTTGTGTGTGTTGAAATTTGATTTTGTTATAAATGGTATGGGAAAATAGTAAATTCAGGTCTCTATTCACCTTGGGTTAGGTCCCACATTGCAAATCACGAGTGGATAAGGAAACATCAATTTCTGATGCCTTCAATAAGCCAAATATATCTGAGGAGATAATTAATTCACTGTTACTCTCACATGGAAACTAATAAATCATTTCTTAATTATAGGTTAATAAATGCGCATTTCATAAGCGAGTGAAATGAGACAAAACCAATGCACGCGCGGTCAATTTTGATGCGTCCAATTCACGAGGCCCGTAGGGGCCGAGTGCATTGGACAGCAGTCAAAATTTACCGCAAGTGCATTGATTTTGTCTCATTTTACAAGCGTTATGGAATGCAAATTTATTAATCTAATTCATACACGACAGAAAAATAATATTGTATCTTTTGTGAAAAGAAATAAGGCCTTTAATATGGCCATCAAAATCCAAAACTTCTCTAAACTAAATAAATTATCACCCGACAAAAACAATGAAACATTCATACGCACTAAACGCCCGCCACGCAAACCGGAACGCAACAAGCGCAGTGCATTGTGAAAATCCACTGCACTCCGCATACTTTATATTCTTGCGTTCTGATTGGCTAGGTGACATGCGCAGCACACGCGGAGTGTATGAATCTTTCATAATTAGACACAATTGCAATCTCAACTTTCTATTGTATCAGGTTAATATAAAGGCCTCTCATAATTTAACGGTCAACAACCCCCACAATTCCAAACATCTTATTACTAATAAGTACATCTACCTTGTATCACTTGTAATACACTGTAAGTTGTAACTGATATAAGACAACAATTTGATCTATGCAAAGAACCTGAACCATGTTGAAGTGTGGATATTGAAACAAAAAAGACCTCCTGGTAAAAAAAGAATCACTACTAAGATAAAAATCAGCAAAGTTTTTTCTGTATTTTCCAACCTATGTGATTCTCCCCCAAGATGTCTTGAGTATCATCATGGGGCGATATCTTATACCGATGCATCATCTGGGGCGTCATCCTATCACAATGGGAGGATATCTTAAACCAATGCGTCATCATATCTCCTATCTGTACTTCAAACCTTCTCAAGTTGGTTACACTTTAGTCTCATTCACATAAGAAATTTGCATTAAATCTAAAAGCAAGAAATGTCTTTTAAAAAGACAATGCGCCAGGTAAGTAGGATCTTGTGAAGAAGTTCTTAATTTCATATTTTCAATAAAATATACATCTCACTCTCAAAATAAAAATCTTCCAATACAATAAAATCAATGTAGATTTTCTGTCGGTTTGTGACAAATCATAGAATAGTCTTCTTTTGACCTCTGATTTGTCTCTTTGGCAGACAACTCTGCATAAAAGTGGCATAGCCAGTATTCTGAAAGGGACTGGCTAAAAATGCCTAAGTACAAAAAAAATAGTACCAAAAATACGAAATACCTTAATTGTTTGTTGAGCTGTATCATTTTACAGTTAAAACAAAAATAGCCCTCACAAATTTAGAGAGGATAAACTTATCCATTTGACAGTTTACATATTGATATACATAAGGTTGATTCCACTATTGATATACATAAAGGTTTACGTATTGATATACATAAGGGGTGATTCCACTATTGATCCATGAGTTTGTTGTTGGTGCTCACTGGTGGGGTCAAGACATGTAGATGTTTAAAACTTAAATTAATTGCCAAAATCCTGAATAAAGTTGATGTAACGTTCGGTAACGTTTGTGACATCGCACAGAAATAGTTTTTTGCTCCACATGACTTCAAAGTAAAAATTCTCTGATGTGGAAGCAATTTTCTTATTGCACTTTACACAGATGATGGGTAACATATTTACAAATAGTTTATACTAATTGTAGGAATTTCTATCATCAGGATTTCTTTTAATGCATTGTTTTGTGTGGTAACGTTTGGTAACGTTTGTGACATTTTGGTGTAACTTTTTGGTAACGTTTGTGACATTTTTTAGTTAAAACTTGTGCTCATTCATGCAAGGATAGAAAAACTTCACAATTTCTGTTTGGGGAAATACCGCTCACGTACCAAGTAACAAACGTATGAGTGAAAAACCTGCTTATATGGTCAAATAAAAAAGCTGATTTTTTTTTTTGCTTGAAGTAAAAAAAAGCTTAATTTTCCATGGAATGAGCCATAACACTTTTCTAACACACACACACACCCACACACCAAAGGTGATCGTTATAGTTGAGTAGAAATCTGTACCTTCAGTTGTATAATTTTGTATAATTTTATTCCCAAGCTTTATTCTTATGTAATATTGAAATGTTAAACTAGCATTTCAAGAGGTAAGGGCCCAAAGTTTTTGAGCTACCAAATATTTGGTGTATTTAGTCTTTGTTATTAGGTTAATTCCAATATATTCTTTCCATGACAATTCTGAATGTCAAGGAAATCTCACTTATTATCAGAAAATCAACTGGAATTAATTTAACAACAAATACTTGTTGCACCAAATGTTTGGTAAGCTCATTTACAACTATAGATTTGCCTTAACTGCATGGTAATAATTTTGAAGAAATTTGTCATGTTTGTACAGCGAATGCAAAATTATAAGGCTTAGGTTGTGCTTCCTCCAAGTCAAATCAATACATGGTTGCCTTCTTGAGCCTAAAATCCTACAGGAAACTAACTTTATTGGATCACAAATCTACCATTTCATGCACAATAAAATTCAACATTTTGGTTCAAAGGCACATGGTTCAAATAATTAGGAATATACACTTAGACTG
>JXSR01S003724.1:15258-25446 GCA_000969725.1 Ophiothrix spiculata
GTGGTGGATGTGAGGACATGGATGTGAGGACACAGTACCATCCATAGAAAATGCATGTACTTACCCCTAATACTAAAGTAACACCATTTTTGGATTCATTGAAGAAAAACCTTTCTGAAATGCATACTTTTCCTATTATAGGGTAAGACGTTTTTAAGTTTTAAAAGGTGCATTTTCTTGAAAATTTCAGCATGTCACGCTTGCGACACGAACTTATGACACATGGCCTTGAAAAATATATACCATCAAGGCAAATTGTTCACGATACCGTGCGTTGAAGGTAATACCGCCCCATCACCGAGAGCCAGGTTTCGTATTTCCCAAATCTCATGCATTTTTTGGGAATAGCCTTAAAAGTTTAAGTACTTGGAGATTAAATATGGCATCAGAACAACTTTAAATAAACCTAAATCCATGATTAGATCAAAATATGCACCAAACAAATTGCCCTTCTACACTTTCTGAGGTCCTCATTTTAGAGTTTATTTAGTGTAGTGGACCTGTATGGATTGGCGACCAGGAGTGATTGCATTTTTGGCCTCCAGGTTTATAAATGGCCCCTCAAAAATTTGAAAAATGGTTTTGACATATTTGTTGCATTTCTCAAAAATGAGATTTTCTTGACCAAATTTTGATTGGTGTGCCTGTTGGTAACCAATTGCGCAATTAACATTGTAAAATGTACTATTAAAATATTCCAGAAAAATGAATATTCGTAAACCGTAAAATCGACGTTCATAAAATCTAGCGTGGCAATGCATCGTTGATGCTCTCGTTTAACATTTTGATGTGTTTGTTTTATAATATTGCATACAAGTGTGTTATTTTGATATTGGAATAAAGTTTGATTTTATTTGATATGATGCACAGGGTGATTTTGTGTCGCAAAAGTATGGAAAATTTTCTGATAATCACTCCAATAGTATGCGCAAAGCTTACCCGAAATTTCTGGCAGCGGTATTGGTACCTCATAAATTTAGTTCAAAAAGGTCCTTTCATGAATATGGAAAAAGCAATATCTGGTTTTTCTTTTTCTTATACAATTAGTATTTTTCATTTTATGCACAAATTACCATTATGTAATATACAGCTTGCCTAAGCCAAAAACAAAGTTTTTTGGCTTGTGCTTCTCGAGCAAGCCATAGCCTGCATAGCATAGGATTCCATGTAAACATTTTTAATGAGATTATTGTGCCAAAAAAACCACCTGTTTTGCCAATTTTCAACAAACTTTTTAATTGGAATTGTTTATTGAATTAATATTCATCGTTTTCTTGATAGAACTTTATGTCTTATGATAAAAAATTAGACTCAAATTTTACCAAAAAACATTTTTAAGGCAAATTTTGCATAAAAAATCCCAAATTCTGACCATTTTTGGTTATTTTTTACCAAAAATGTCCATTTTCGCAGCGCTTTGGCTAAAAGAAAACCACACCAAAAAAGATGTTTCATTTTTTTGTCATGCGGTGCCAATTGTTGTCATCCAAAGATTTCTTGACCAAAAATTGTCTTTTTGCACCATTTTTTGTCCAAAATTTTTTTGTTTTTTAATCAATTTTTTAATTTACATCTAAAAACCTTAAAAAACTCAAACCAGAGTTTATAAAATTGTTTCCATTAGGAGATATAGGCCTACATCATTTTCTAAAAAGTATTACCCCAAAATGGTAAAGTTTTACATAGGAGATAAATATCAAGTTTTTGGTGTAGTGCCTCACTCAGATTTGGCTGTGCCTACCATTGATTACCAGGGATTTTAAAAGCAATTCACTATCTAAGGCATGCAAGAGCACATTTCTCTCACTTTTTCATGATATGAGTTGTTCTAAATGAGACTTTACAAAATTAACCCTTGACATTGAGTCAATGGAGCCCAGTCAGTCCATTCATGTATCATATGGACTGATAAGTGAGTCTAGTTTAATCTTCATTCTTAGGTTCAAAATGACGAAGGTCAGACTTCCACGACAGGGCTTTGATGTGCATTGTAACTTATTGAGACTTTCAGCCAACCATATTATGTCATGAAATTGGTGCAATAATAAGCCAACCACTCATTGGCAAACAGACAATCATTGAAAATGGCCGATACGGCTCTTTTTTACCACAAAATTTCACTCATGTTTGACAATTAATTGTAAACAACATTTTCTGTCAATTTGATGAAAATAAAGCTTCATCAATACAGGTAAGTTTTTTGAAATTTGGAAGCATTTTTGCAGGTTTTGGAGATTAAAGTTACAAAAATGGGCTATTTTGGTATTTAAAAATTTGTTTTATCCCCTAATTTCCCTCATTATTCGGAGCCCTGCCCTCTTTCCCAAACATTTACCTTGGACATTGTCTGACTTTGTTTAAAGTGTTTTTGTGTATGTGTATGTTTCTTCTCAATTTACGGGATTTTGTTATCTTATTTTTGTTTTCTTATGAATGTGGAACTAGTTTTGTTTGAATAGGGTATGTTTACTTCAGGCCTACTTGGCCCTTCTAGTCCATCCAGATGGACCTCACAAGCGAACGCGAAGCTTGTGAGGTCCATCTAGATGGACTAGGCCCTTCAAGCATGTCCTCAATTTCATGTGATGTTTTTTTTGTGTTTTAAGTATATATTTGTAAATTTGATGATATTCAAATAAAGTTGAAGTTGAAGTTGAAGAACATGGAAACTTTTTAGCTCTTTGGTTAATTTTGCTTGATAAATTGTGACTTTTATTCCTAATAATTATGAACAGGGTTCTAATTTTTTTAACAACACCATTACTCACTCAGACCAAACTCTCAATCGAGAGAGACGCTGAATAAAGCTAAGATAAAGCTATATAGCTTGATTCAGCTATGTCTGTTGCTCATGTAGCTATGCATATCGCTCCAAAATGTTGAACCTTTCTTACAAAATCAAATTAAATCAAAGCAAACTTTATTTCCATTCAAACAGTACAAAAAATGAACACAGTTAAAAATCTTATGGAGGAGACGGCTGGAAGGCTAATGAGGCCGTTAAATAGCCTACTCCTTTATAACACTACAAAACACAGTAGACAGCAGTAAAGAAAATAAAGATACCACAAGACACAACAAAGATGAGCTCAAAGGACGTAGGATGTAGGATGCAAGTTAATTATAAGCTTGCAATAGGTGACGTTTGTGTAAAATTTTAAAATGCTTAACCGACTTAGATTCTTTAATAGTTTTCGGCAAAGAGTTCCATAATGCGGGGTCATTCGTTCTTATACATTGGTCAGTGAAGGCTTTTTTTGTTATTGGTCAATTGCAAATTGTTGGTATGTCTTGTATTATACTTATGGATATCAGAGCGTTTTGTAAATTAAAGTCATTATGCTAAATCAGTAATGTATAAAAACTTCTAGTTCCAGAGTGTACATATCGTTAATATTGAGTAGATTAGATTTAAAGAATAATGGGGCAATGACTTCTGGAATGGTCGTTATTAATTGATCTTATCGCCCATTTTTGAAGTTTTATTATCTTGTCAAGATAAGTTTATACATGTTTTACCCCAAACATTCTAATGTTTTACACAAAATTGATCGCCAGAACACAAAATTTGCCTACACCAAAAAGGTCATGTTAAGTAATTGTCACACTTCTTGCTATTTAAAAAAGATTGACCTTTGCAACAGAATGTATCAATCGACCAATTTCCATCAGTGCTACTAAAATGCAATTTAAATCTTTTTCTAAAATGGATAGTTACTTACTTAACACATGTGTGACTTATATAAGTGTGACCCGTATTTGTTTAAGAAAATAACAATATGATTTTTTTTTAATCCAGTTGTTGAGGGAATCACATTGCTTCAGACTGGTGTATCACCGTATGATGGAGATATATTTCATGAGGTAAGAGATTTTATATTCCAAGTATGGGCAGTCTTAGGCCAAAAAAAAAAAAATTCTTTGGTTACCCTCCACAGCTTTTTTCAGAGAGGGTCGGTCGGTCCTTTCGTTTTTTTTTAAATTTGTTTTTTAATACTCTTCTACGGACTGCTAGGTCGATCGGCCGCTCCAGCCTTCACAACTTCCCCGCGACATCCAAATCAAAACAATCAAATACTTCTTGTAGTGATCTGGGACATCTTAAACATTTTGAGGGTTGAATATCGAAAGAAGCAAAAAATATAAAATTTTCGGTAAGTAGTTTTCGGTAAGTTTTGCATATTTTTTTAGGAAAAAAAAATTCAATTGGGTCGGGCTGAAAAATAGGGTCGGTCGGTGGAGGGCAACCAAACAATGTTTCTGTTTTAGCACGACAGATTTAAAATCAAGTTGAAAGACTTTTGTAGTTCGAGACAAAAATTGATGTTGCTGCAGAATAAAAATTTGGTAGACCATGTCGTTCAACTCCAAGATATTGTTTCACGCCAAGGTATACGATGAGACAGCTTCAATAGACCTTTTCAAAACATGACTTTCCGAGAATTTCTGAAGCTGATTTTACACTTTCCGGCAATAGCCGACAGAAAAAGTGACTCTCTTACACAATAACCAGAATGTAAAGTTCGCATTCTCGTTCACTTGTTGCGTACAAATTCGAACTTGTAATTTATGGTGTAGGTTCTGATCACGTACTCATCCCCCAGGGATCAACTGGAAGTAGTATATCTTTTGATGCCAAATGGTAGCCCATATTTTTCTGATTATAAATTTATCTAAAATTTCACCTCAAAATTCTTTATAGTTTTGGAGATATAGCACAAAATGTAAAATTAATTAGTATACCTAATTTCCATTTCTTTTGTATTTACATAACTGCCTCATCCCCAGGGTTGCATACTTTCTTTTGCTTATCCTAAAATATATGATGACTCACTCTGAAAGGGGGGACTTTGCAGGTGATATCAAATTTGATTTTATCATTTCATCTGCAGCAGCATTTTCTAAGCTTTAAATTGATCAAGGCGATCAAATTTTACAACAGAAAATCTGCTGGAAACTCTTATTATTTTCTTTATTTTTTGCTGCCTATTTTCAGCTGTTTCTTGAAAAGTGTTCTGTCGCAAAGTCCCCCTTTTCGGAGTGAGTCATCACAAATAAGGAACCTACACCTTTAAGGTTAGCACTAACGAGTCCCTTTTAGTGTGAGGCGCTCCAAGTTGACTGGTAATTGTAAGCTTAATCAGACAATTTCAAATGGAAATTTCACTCTTTCTGTCAGTGAGCATATGGTTCCCCCAGCCAAAAGTTGTTCAGAATAAGTGCCTCTAACTATATATGGGTGTGAATATAATTATTTTTCACTTTTATTGTACTGCAAAATGCTTTTATTGTACTGCAAAATGTTAACAAAAGTACATGCTAATGAGCTTGTACGTGATTGTTTGATAAAAACGGCTAAGTTTTTGAGAAAATAGAATTTTGAAAATAGTCTGATCTTAAGGGGTTTCTCTGAGATGCAAATACTCCATTTATTTTATTAAAAATTTAGTATTTGGTAGATTTATTTGTGCTGATAACGATTCTAAAATAAAAAATATAGGTCACCGTGCTCGTTTTTGAGATACAGGCATCTCAAAAAGTACATATTTTTCCAAATCACCCGATTAACCATACAAACTTAGGGAAAACTCCAAAATGCCGATCATTATGTGTTTGTAAAATAGTAAATCCTCCATTTATTTTTTTAATTTTTACATATGTTAAAGCACTTTTTGCGCTCTTCAAAATACTGAAATAAAAAAATATGGTCACCGTGTTAGTTTTCAAGAAAAACGACCAAAACTGGCATTTTTTAAAATAAAATTTGATTACTTTGATGGCACATCTGCCTCTGCATATTTCCCGCATATATATAACGCAGCTAGGCGCCGCCTGATTAACCAAATGCGTTAGTAAAGCATGCGTTCAGTGTGCATTAAAATTTGAGCACGCAAAACGGATGCAAACATTTTTTTGATTTCTCACTATTTATGAAAAAAATCGTTATCCCACAGTCGTAAGCAACTACATCTCAGAGAAAACCCCTTAACTCTATCTTTGTTTGATTTGTCCAGTCTCCTTTGGTGCTCTACTTTTTCCACCATGTTCATAGTACCTCACCAAGACTGGTGCCAGTTGTGTTTATCATCGCGGATATCTTGACAGCTTACGTCTTGTATAATGCTGCTGTAGTATGCATGAAATACCAGGTAAGGGTAGTTTTATTTCTTGACAAATTATCTTGACAACATTAAAAAAAAGAACTATTCCAACATATATATCTTGTCTAACCAAGGGGGGGGGGGGGGGTGGTTGCAACCCCCCAAAGGTTTTTTGCCCGCAGCATAAAAACGCAAAAGCAACCAACCCCAGGCATTTGGATAATCTCTTTTACATCCTTTGCGGTCATTTTGATGACCTTCAAAAGTATGTCATCTCTCTAGGACCAGAGAGCTCATCTAGATGCTGAACAGGCTTTGATGAGAATAAGCGTAGAAGTATATAGAGTGAAGAGGGGATGGTGCAACCACAGAAAATTTTAAGTCGCCATTTTGAAAAATCTATGCATGCTATGAGGCTGAAACTTGCAGGGCATGTTGGAATTATCATTTCTCTTCTGTATTTGCAAAAAAAACACGATGAAATTCCATTATTTAGAACTTTTATAGCAAAATTTGGTGGCCAGTTTTGCCAAAATTCTGATATTTCAACTTGAAAGACTTTTATGATGTCATAATTACGTTATGCCTTGGCCGATTTTTGTGATCTTGGTATCGTTGGATAGGGGAAGACCATAATAATAATAATAATATATGGATTTATTGAGAGCCTTTCCAAAATAGATCAAAGCACTTTACAATTTAAAAATACAGATTTACAATAACATGAAGAAATACATATGTACATACATTCAGAACAATATAATTAAAATCTTAAAAACACATGACTGAGTATAAAATCATCAGGGGGAAAATACATGATAAAAATACCTACACTTTTGGAAAAAGATAGGTTTTTAAAACTTTTTTAAAATCTTTCACATTGGGTGCAGAACGCAAACTAAGAGGAAGGTTGTTCCAAAGCCCCGGCCCAATAACACAGAAACTTTTGTCACCAACACTCCGTTTAGTTAGTGGAATTGCAAGGTGAGATTGGTCTTTACTCGACCTCAACCCTTGACGACCAGAAATGTAACAAGAAATAAGATCTTGAAGGTACAAGGGACATGCAATAAGACCTTGAACGCTATTCTTTGCTCGACTGGCAGCCAGTGTAACTCACGCAAAAGAGGAGTAGCGGATGCACGTCGCGGAACACGGTGGATTAGGCGAGCAGCGCGGTTTTGGAGCTTCTGCAACCGATTGATTTCAGTGGATGATAAGCCAGCAGGCAGCGAATTGCCATAGTCGAGCCTAGAAAGGACGAGAGATCTTACTGCATGTGCACAAGTTGTCTGATCAATGTAATCACGAATTCTGCTAATATTACGTAAATGAAAATTAATAGTTTTGCATAATGCACTACATGATCTTTCATTGTGAGATAATTATCAAAGAAAATGCCAAGGTTTTTAACAGAACGAGAGGGTTCGATTACTGATTCGCCAATCTTCAGACTTAAATTGGATACAGTTGCTGCATGCTAAGGCGATGAAACAACGAAAAGTTCTGTCTTTGCATCATTAAGTCTGAGCTTGTTTTTAAGCATCCAAGATCTAATTTCAATAATGCAATCAGAAAGCCTAGCCTTTGCAGCAACTGTATCCTGCTCAGATTTAGGATCAAAGCTAGTATACAATTGTGTATCATCAGCATAAATGTGGTAAGAGACTCCAAAGCGCTTGATGATACTTGTAACTGGTTGAGCATAAGCAGTGAAAATTGGCAGACCAGCAACCGAACCCTGGGGAACACCGTATTTGAGAACGTGATCATCAGAATACTCGCCCAAAACACAAACTCTAGTTTTCCGGTCCTGCAAGTAACTATGGAATAAATTTATGGCAGAACCCGTAACTCCATATTCGTGCTGCATTCGATCAACAAGAATTTTATGGTCTATTGTATCGAATGCAGCCGAAAGATCAAGTAAAACCAAAATAACTGCTTTACCTTTATCCAACTCAGTAAGGAAATCATTCTTGACTTGACTATCTATTGATGGCAAACCCAAGTTCATAGGGGGTTCCGAAAAAGGCTTGGTTAGACGAGGGTTTAAAAAAAATTGTTTTTCATTCAGTCACATTCTTTTAATTTCAAAGCATGGTTATTGTTTAAAGATGTGTATTACTCTGATCACTTTTCTCAATAAATCAAATTAGAGATATTTGGCCAGCTTTCAATATCGCAATCTAAAAAATTTCACTCAGATATTTAGGACGACATAAACACGCACGTGAATACCTCGATAAAACAAAGTTTTAGAAATGTGCTGGCTGTGGGAATGGACTCGTCAAAAGATTGACTTGAATTTTTCACGAACTCAAGAACATTTTTCATTTTTTTATTATTACTATATTTTCATTCATCAGTTAGCACACTGAAACAAACAAATATGAATGGCAGGGCACAGTACTGGCAGGGCAGTCTATGGGCATTATGACCACTATGAAATAGGGGCATGGCCAGTCTGGCCGTCGAGGTTGATGCTTTTCTTGGGGCATCAATGCCAACAACAAGGGCATTGACGGCCATGACCACATGAAATTCGAGGCTTGTATACAGGGTGGACCAATAAAAGCGTTATTGAAGTTCAATGCCACGTAACTTGAAATTGGAAAATAATTCGAGAATTATGTTTATATATTCATAAACTATGGTATCTTGTCCGTGTATGGTGAAAATTTCATGTCAAACAAAGCTTACATTGCAAAGTTATTGATATTCGCGGAAAAAACCCGAATTCCACTTTGTCCACGGCCCGGAATACTTTAATGTTCACCAGAATCATAATTAGGTCTACAATCAGCATGGTTTTTATTTCTTTATGACGTTGACGCTTATCATCATTGTATTTAAGGTGCATATCATTGACTGAGAGTACTATTGACATTCATGCATGCATCACAATAACATAAGTGTGATGTACTTCCATAATAATATAAAGAATTTATTGGGCACGTAGTTCAAATCGACAAAGGCAGTGCATGTATTTGGTCGTTTTCATTATACCGTTGGTTTGTAAGATGGTAAGAGAGAGAAGTTCACAAGTCGCGAGAGAACATTTATTGCTGAACATTTTTTAGAACTGGCAGCTACGCGGCCGGCTAAGCTAACTCTGTAAATAGTCTGTGTAGATAGCACACGTGCATTAGGAATGACTTCCCTAATGCGAGTATCTACAAAGACTACAGAGTTTTTTTTGTCTTTTAGTCCCACCCACCCACAAAGACTACAGAGTTAGAACAAAGACTACAGAGTTAGAACAACGTTTCACCCCTTTGGTACTGCTTTGACCAGGGATAAAGAAAATAGCGGGATCTTGAACAGGGAGATTTGCAGCAAACATTGCTGCTGTAAATGCAGAACTCATCCTAGGATAAGTTCTCGACGCAAGTTCCTTCATCACATTCTTTAATCTAATCAGTAACGCAAAACCAATCAGCTAATTAAGACAGATATTATAACCAAAGCTCATTGTGTGCACCCTTGTAAACATGCCCCGTGGACAAACCTGATTTTGACTCTTTTTTGCGCAAATGGCAATAGCTTCGCAATGCAAGTTTGTTTGACGTGAAATTTTCACCATACAAGGACAAGATACCATAGTTTATAAATATATAAAAATTATTCTTCAAATATTTTCCAATTTTAAGTTACGTGACATTGAACTTCAATAACACTTTTATTGGTCCACCCTGTACAAGTGAGTACCACCTAGTCATGGATCCATCTTCCATTCGAATTCCCTGCCCTACTTTTAATACAACTTGTCTTTATTTCAAATGATTGTAGCTGAATAAGCAGACATCAGAGAAGAGTCAGTTTGCCAATGGTGTATCTGAGTTGTTCATCACCAAGCTAGATGTGAGAGCCCTGGGGGGGGGGGGAAGGACAACTTGCCACACTTCCTCCCCCCCCCAGGCTTGAGTGCCACCTGGTACTGGGTTCATCTTCTGTTTGTATTCCCTGCCCTGCTTTTAATACAACTTGTCTTTATTTAGAATGATTGTAGCTGAATAAGCAGACATCAGAGAAGAGTCAGTTTGCCAATGGTGTATCTGAGTTGTTCATCACCAAGCTAGATGTG
>JXSR01S003725.1:59154-71490 GCA_000969725.1 Ophiothrix spiculata
CTCAAAATTTGGAAGATTTGGTATATGGATGGGTCCCTTTTTCTTGAAAATTGGTATTTGGATGGGTGGCTTTTCAAATTTCCCGGCGGCACTTCCCTACCCAAACCAAACTTGAGTACCCCCCCCCCGGGTTTTGGATAAAATTCTATGAAAAGGTGGATGATATAAATCACGCACACTATTCTTAAATTACCACCATAAGTTTCACAAAGATCATTCTAAAATAAAAACCTTCTGTATCAAAATTGTGCTAATGACTTTGACGGCATATTTATGCTAGTTTATCTCGAACAAGTCGTAAATGTAGCTCTAAGGGGGGGCATCATTTGATTCTCAGGTGGGGTGGGGTGCATGGAAGTTTTTAAAAAAGAAAAAACTTCGCCGCCTTCGCGGCGAAAAAAAAAATCTGTCCCCAAAAGATGAGTAAGAAAAAAAAAACTTAACCCAACTACTTCAAGATAAAGAAAAACATTAAAAATACAATTAAAAAAACTTTGTCGCCAAAGGCGGCGAAAAAAAAATGTCGCCGCCTTCGGCGGCTAAAAAAAAACTTGACTCAACCCCAACTTCCATGCCCCCCCTCCTGAAAATCAAATGGTGCGCCCCTTAGTGAAATACATGCAAAGGTCGTGATTCTGCAAATCATTTTTTTTTTTGGTAGATTTACAATATTTGAACTTACTTTATCTACAAAATGTTATTTGAGGAATATGATCCCAAGTATGTATTTTTGAGGACAAAGAAGTTGCTTTTACAGCTTGATAGAGATGAGCAGTCACATTTGGTTGGCCTATAGGCCTATACCACGTGTATCAAAAACAATTGTGCACGGATTAAAACTGATTTTGACCTTGATAATAGCACCAAATCATAATTTTCTTGTTGTTGTAGTTAAGCAAATTTAATAAGCTTTCAAATGCAGAAAAAATGATGGAAATCGGATGAAAAATAAAAAAATATGACCAATTTTGTAAGTACGTCTCTTTTTCTACCATTCCAATGGGATTTACAAAGTTAAGCAAGATATTACATATCACAATTACGGGTTATGGCATTATGATAAAAGCTAAAAGTACTTACAAAATTGGTCATATCTTTTTTATTTTTCATCCGATTTCTATTTTTTTTCTGCATTTGAAAGCTTATTCAATCTGCTTTACTACAATAACAAGAAAATTATGATTTGGTGCTTTTATCAAGGTCAAAATTGGTTTTTTTTTGATACACGTGGTATTTATACCTACATTATTGTAACTAGTAAGTAAAGTTTCTGACAAAATTAGAAATTGGACCTTGGGCGTGATGTTTGACTATGCTCAGCTTCAATGACCCATATTACGTAATTTATCATGCCAATCTTAATAAGGTGACTATTGATATTAGCAAAACACCGATGAAAATACGATCATCTGATCAGCTTTAACCCTCGTCTAACTGTATATGCCTTGTCATATTTAAAGGTACCCTTGTGTTGGCATAGTAAATTAAGAGATACGGGCCATTCAAGCTGAACTTAGTCAAAAATCACATCCAAGGTCGAATTTCTAATTTTATTAAAAACGTTAACTTCGAAGTGTATTCTATCATATTAATCAGGTTTCAACATCCAAAAAATTTAGGGGAAAAACCGAGATAAAAATCCTTTCTCCATTCAAGTTTTACCAGTACAGAAATTTTTCTCAGAACTATAGTTTTTTTAATCAGCCCGATGCCTTTTACCAATTTGAATGTAAATTTGCAATCAAACATTCAATAATAAACCAACAGCTAGGTGTCATTTTGAAGCTTAATTTATAATCTTTCAGATGAGACCAAAAAATCAGTTTTCAATTTTGGACCCTTAAGGTATATTACATATTTTGTAACATATCTACCCAGGGAGGTTGTTGTTGCAATTTTTTATGCATTTTTTATCCTAACCCTCTATGAACTTAGTTTTGCTACATATGGGTAGGTATAATCCTTATCTATCCATAATTTGCTTGCGTAATAACGACGTCATAGAATACTTTAGGATCGCGGTTTTCGCGGAAAAAAGGTCAAATTTGCGTAATTGTGTAATGTTTATTTCGTCTAATACGTGATGCTTGCTAAAATACCCATGGACATTTTCATCGTCAGATTAAGTAATTACAACAATGGGATTAATCAACTAAGCTGTTTTTCTATCTCAATGACACTGAAAGATGAAAATAAGATCTAATTAGTTTTGGATCGCTATGTGTTTTTGTTGTTGTTGTTGTTGTTTTGGGTTTGTTTTTTTTTCTTCTTCAAGGGAGTTTCGATTAACCTTGCAAAAGGGATAGGGTTCCTCCAAACTGATGATTTCGTATCGCTAAAGGGGTGTTTGTAATTGAAGAGTGTAGTCAAAAAAGTTCCTATGTTACATCAAATCAGTTTTGAGAAGTTTAAAGTTTTTGGAATTGTGTAAATTTTTTATTTTATTATATATCGTTTTGAAACTTTCAGGGTATGGTTGTATTTGCAAAATATGAAAATTAGTGAACACATTCGGCTCATATATATTATTGATTTTCTGTAATCAAAAATCAATAAATTGCACATAGGAGCTTCTTGCATTAAAAATGAGGTCCGAAATTCAAAATGTGCCATAATATCAAAAGTAAATACTTTGATCTACTAAATGTATATATTTTTGTAATGTACAAGTCATGATGAACAATTTGACAAGTCATTCGTGTAAATCAAACCTTGTTGAAAATTTGACCTATTTCAAGCTTGAGTGAATTTTGGTTTATATTTGCTTAACCAAATCTCCAAGACATGTTAAAGTATATATATTTGGAATCTACTCGATTAAACGAATAATTTGATATGTAACTCGACATATTTAGAGCATTTTTAAAATTTGACCCAAAATTCACTCAAGCGTGAAAACCACTTCCGGTTGAGTCAATCATCCAATTTGTGTCTTGAAAAATGCCCAAACCGTCAATGCACCTTAATCTACCAAAAACTCATTTTGGCCAAGTGTAACATAGGAACATCTTTTACTACACTCTTCAATTGCTTTCCCTTGCGGTCAAATTTAGTGGGAAAAATTGTAGGTACCGCAACAGTTTGACTCTTTTACAGCGTTTGCGTGATTTGCTAGATTTCTAATATCACACAATCTCCGCGTGTTTACCCAAAAATAGCATAAATGATTTTCAATTCTCTTTTGCAACCTGTAATAACAAAACATATTACTGTACTTAGATGTTTTATTTGCACCCTGACTAAACATTAGACACCAATATACATTTAAAATTCAGGCGGCGGCGGACACGATTTATAGAAGATCCTAGATTTAGGGATGAGGGATTTCCAAAACGCAAATTTAGGGAACGATCTACGTGTATTTCTATTGGGTCACGTGACTCACGTATTGAAGAAAATAATTACAAAGATCATATTTTTACCTCTCCTCAAAAAACTACAAAAGTGTTCTTATCGTAATTAGCATAATTATGTTATCCTAAATCCGCTGGGGTTCACGCGTGAACCCCACTTTTTATATATGTTATCATATTTTTTACCGATTAGCAATATAATTTTAGCGGCAATCCCACACGATCCCGGAAGTTGTATTTTCCCACGATGTTTTTTTATAGAGGCGGTATAGGACATGAGTCACATCGACGCAGCCGGGGATCGTATACGATAAGAACGGCGACCATGCAACAGTTGCCACAACCACCCTCCTCTGTTAAAATTAAACAATACAAATTGTGAAGCTAATTTAACCGAAAAAAATAAGATTCACACGCGATGCACCTCACAGCTTTGCCGTTTTGAATCAACAAAAATGGTACACTTGAAAATACCAGAATTATTCGAGATGTATTCAAATGAAAAGTTTTGAATTTCCTAATCCTGCGTCTTATTATGTAAGCTGATCAGTTAAGTTGGTGCCTAGCAAATAGTCATGTAACTTAATACATTGAGACACGTGCATTATAGCCAGACTACGTCATGAACCGTAATCTAACATTTTCGCTGGTAATAAATTCATTTACCATGCAAATCTACATATATAGAAATTCTGACGGGTTCAAACAACTTCGGTTTGATACTTAGTTAGTTTAATTGTGATGACTCACACCGAAAAAGGGGACTTTGCGACAGTACACTTTTCAAGATACAGGTGAAAAAAGGCAGCAAAAAATAAAGAAAATAATAAAAATTCCCAGCAGATTTTCTGTTATAAAATTTGATCGCCTTGATCAATTTTAACAAGTAAGGTGTCATTTTAAAGCTTAGAAAATTCTACAACAGCTGAAATGATAAAATCAAAATTGATATCATCTTCAGAGTCCCCCCCTTTCGGTGTGAGCCATCACAATTTTCATTTTGTTTCACCCGAGCGAAAACAAAAACAAATTGCTCTTGCTAATTTGCTTTCGTAAAAGACAATTGACTATCATCTACTTTGATTGACATGTCTCTAGAATTTTGAGTCCGGAAAGGCTAACCTTTTTTTTTCAATTGAATGTGAGATTTTAAAAAGGTTCAACAACAATGAATGTAAAACGTTGTACACAATCTACACATTTCAAGATCACGAAACACACTTAAGGATAGAACGCTATGACTGCCGAAAGCGAGAGTTCGGTCAAAGCAAATCTTCCCTTCAAATATGCTTTAAAATATCTTAAACTAGTTCCTAGTCTAGTGTATTAATGTATTAAGGTAGTCCAGTCAACGGTAATCCTTAGGGTCAGTTGTCCGATGTTATACGGGTTCTATAATTCGAAACTTTGGAGACCTTTAACGCATTTTTTCTCTTGAATCCTTGATCCACATGTTCATAGAAAACCACCGAGACAACAACAAAATTCTGTGAATGACGCTTTTGTTTGTTTGGCAAAGGTAAAAAGGACGTTGTCCTTACTAAAGCAGGAATAATACTTTTATTAGACATACGGCATTACAGGGAAACACCGTTTCCGACCACCTGCAGTGTTTCTCCTATAACCAATCTTTTCCTCTGACCTTTAGCATTATCAGGAAATAGAGCTATTTGAAGTGTCTAATGTGGTAACATGACTTATAACATGAGCCACGTAAACCTTCTAGCAAATTATGCTAGGGCCAAGGATAGTATCAATGTGCTTTGCTGTGTGAAACGGCATTATTGAAAGTGACCATTTAACACCTGTTACGTCTATGTTAAGAGATTAATTGAAATAATCTGTCTTATAAAAACGGCAAACTGGACTAGACTTCTAGTATGCACATATGGAAGGAACTTCACACTTAAAAAACAGGTAGTCAAAAATTTGACTAGTTTGGGTGGCTTTTACTTCATCTAGTGTTATTTTTCAAAATAACTCTAAATGAAGTCAAATGTGGTTAATTTGACCCACTCAAAGTCATTTCTTATTGTGCAAAAATGACCATCGAAAATAGTCATTTTGAAATGACCCCGGAATGTAGTCATACTGTCACTTTTTTTAACTATGTTCCGTAGTCGTTTTCCTAATCGGGACACTGATTAAAGTAAATGACCCCTGAATGTAGTCATTTTTGACTAACAAATAGTTATTTTCAAAAGAGGTCATTTTGAAAAATAACCACGGCTGTAGTCATTTTCAACTGCAATTTGGGTCAAATTTTTGACTAGACCTCCGGCGTCAAATTTGACCCCAATGGGTTTGGTGTATAGTTGATCCTACGAGTGGGTAAAAAATTACCACAATCTGGTCATTATTGACTACTCTAAGTGTGTGCATGCCTCTTATAAAAATGAATAGAAATGAGATATCATAACCCTAACAAAATCATTGCCCATCTAAAATTTTGATGAAATTGAGATTTTTGAATAAATAGCTGTTTAGATTAAGGCAAATTTGCTGTGCGTGAATAAAAATGTATATGACCTTGAACATGTTCATAATGAGTCATAATGTAAGTCATAATGAAAATTGCTTGATTCAAGTCTGCGACCTTGGTCTGCGACTCATTGAGAATAAAATTGCCTATCTCACTTTCTATTTCTGCCTATCTCACAACACGTTGTCAGTTAGACAGAAATATCAATTTACATGTAACAGTCCTGGCCTATCTAGTATCCCAATATACATGTTATTTTTATAGTTGCCTATATTTCTATTTATAAAATCGCTTTTTTTTTTCTTTTCTTTTTTGATTTTTGGTGTAAATACATGTATTATATTTGCTTCGACTGATTTTCTTAATTTTCTCAATGTTGTCAAAATGTTAGATAGGCAATAATTTTATTAGCGTGACGATATAATGTTAAATTATCGACCTCATAAAATATGAACGCCGTATATGCATTTTAACTTGACTAACTAAATTAAGATACGTCCTTTTGTCTTTGGAGGGTTGCCCAGAAATTAGCAGACTAGATAATCATCGCTCTTTTATCACTTAAGGTAGTTTCTCGCTGCGGCAGTGATGACGTCATTTATTGAATAATAAAGCCCAACACGTGCAATCAGGTTCCAAACAAATAATGGTACCGCTGTCGAAGTAACGCTCATTATCGGGTTAATTTCACTAGAAACTGTTCCACATTATTCACGTGGCTAACAGCATTAATTTTAATTACCCACGCGCTAACTGCAGTTATGTTGACAATAGCACAAAGTCAGATCTCGAAAAATTTGTTTAAACCGCGATTTATCTAAACACCTTTTTGGAATACGGCCCAATATCATAATGAGTCTAAATCAGCAATAAACCATTTCGGATGATTGATCTTATCACATTCGTATTAGCTGGGCTTTATCTTTCAAAGTTTTAAAATTCTGATTAACTGGGCCATATCTTTCAAAGTTTTAAAATTCTGATTAGCTGGGCCTTATCATTCAAAGTTTTAAAATTCTGATTAGCTGGGCCCTATCTTTGAAATTTTTAAAGTTCTGATTTTAACATTCTAATTTCTCTTTTCGGATTGATAATCCGCGTCATTAAAGGCGGAAATATAAATGTTAATCCTCTAAGTGAGGAAGGTGTATGAGTAATGGTTGACCGTCTCATAAAAATGACAATGCATCTGTTTCCACTCTGTGACTCTAAAACTGTTCATTCCAGAGACATATCGGTCATTAACTATATCTGATAAAAGTATATATTTTTGAAGCGATTTTAATGCTGAATATGATGGTCATGTCGGTTTCTGGCCAAAACAGTGAATTTTAGCTGAAAGTGCCAAAATATGTGTCTTTTGCCAAAATAAAATCTGGAAAGCTCAACCAAAATTTGCATTCATTATATTTTGAATTATTATACTTTTTGGAAAATTAAAAAATGTCTAGTAGGATTTCTCAAATTTTTGAATTCTGAAAAGATCAAAAACGATTTTGTCCAAAGAATGGGGGGGGGGGGGGGCGGGGGATCAAAAGTTTAGATTAGAAAAACCAAAAGTTGAATAATTTAAATTAGGCTGTCCATAAAAATTTAAGTTGAATAAACAGTTTTTGGTACTATGTGTTTTAGAAAAATTTAGTTCTTTTGATAAGATTGTCAAAATCATACATTATATATTGAAAGTTACATCATTATGTATACATGATCCCATTTTGATATACATGGTTAGATTTCAAACACTAATCTACACACTAGTTTGTCCATACTTTCTAAACATGTTTAATATCTAAACATTAGACTCTTCAGCATGATTTTGAATACCCTGTTTTCAATGAGCCAAATAATGTTATTTGAAATCTGAGGAAGAGTCGAGCATGCTTAAACATAGCTTTCACATACTTTTTAAACACCTCATTTATATTGTAGAGAATAATATATTATGAGTACTTGTAGTATGTTGTATATGCCAGTTGTCGGTCTACCGTCCAGTTCGTCTACTTAAGCATTTTTGCAAATAAGCTGCACATGTAACAGTGTTAAATGCAGACATTGATGAAATAAGTCCAAAATATAAATGAATCATTGATTTTAACCAATATTCATATATTTGTCATATTGTCATATTTGAAATTTTAAAATGAATTATTTTTCCACCTATGAAAACCGGCACTTGTTGGCATGGAAAAAAGGTCGTACAACTGGTATATAAACCCATTTTCAGGTAAAAGCTCAGTATACCTATTGCCAAACAAAAGGTCGTATAACCGATCTTCAGGCTAAATAACCCCATCTCATTTTAATCTGGTTAAAAATAACAGTGCAGCAAAAACGAGATGCCTCGGGGATCGACTATGGACATAATACTAGGATTAGAATTATAAAAGATTTGAAAACAAAATGACTTTTCGGCGGCCTGCTTTATAATATCATTGTCGTATTGAATTAAATTTTGAAAATATATATCTATTTGGGTTAAGTATGGACATAATAGAATTATCTAATGCAGATACAAAACTCAAATTGAATATCACAAGCTGGCATTATAGTTTAATTAGGAGTTATAAATTGCTTTAGCCAGTGCTTATATAATCACATGACATTTCATAGTAGAGCAGTTTATAATAGAATGGTTAGTTTTGAAGTTCAACCCGTTTGTTTTTAATGACTTGGCTAATAATCATGATCATTTGAATAATTATAATTATAATTTATCCTTTAGTGTACATGAATTCTGTAATCTCATTGGTCAAACATACTTTAAACAAAACCTGTATTCATGTTTTTCCAAAATAAAAATTAGGCAAACCCTGAATATATCCTGTATTCCGTGACTCATACACAAACGCTACATTGCTCGCTATCAAATGAACATGGAAATGTGTTCGTGCGTCGTTAAAGTTGCTGCGTAAGAGTGTATTGCAGCGTTCACGCATTGGTCGTGACGCAAGCGTACACAAGTAGATCAATACGCGCACATCCAACCACCGCGCGGCATGGCTGTGCCGTGTGGCTTTCCATGCTATGTTTATAAAGCTTTTTGATTAAAATTTCGTTTTTGATGGTAAGTTTACCAACGAGATTACAGAATTCATGTACACTTAAAAGGATAAAATCTAACGAAATACGGGAAATATCTAGGGTCTGGTGCCATATTCCATTCGGCCTGTAGGCCTCATGGAATATGGCACCAGACCCTAGATATTTGCCCGTATTTCGTGAACAAGCAGGGGGTAACTAATAGTATCAAGTAAATGTTCATATATTTTCAACCATGGTCCGATTTCAAAAATTCAAAAAGATTTGTAAAGCTGAAAGTTCCCTCTTTCAGCGTAAAGAGAAATATTATAAATTTTTAGTTTGATAATTTTGACCTGAAGTGCCTATTTATATCAAAATTTTGATTTGGTGGCCATTTTTCCCAAAATCCAGATTTTCCGAACCGAACGAGCTTTATGACGTCATAATTACGTAACGCATTGACCGATATTTGTGATTTTGGTATCATTGGATAGGGGAGGACCATACCTATCTATTGATAGCAGAAGTTCATAGGGGGGGTTCCGTTCCAAAAATTTAGGTGGGTTGCAACCCCTTCCCCACCCCCCCCCCCCCCCCCCCCCCCCCCCCCACACACACACACACACACACACACACACACACACACCGGTAGACGTGTTACAAATAATAGCCTGGGTACACGAGGATTAAGGTAGTCCAGTTAACGGTATCCTTATGGCCAGTCTGTTTGCTGTACGCATAATATTTTGTCAATATCCGATGTTGTACGGTTTCTTTGATACTAAACTTGAGAATTTCTTGATTCCTTGATCCACATAATCACAGAAAGCCACCAAGACACCAACAAAATTCTTTAAATGACGCTTTTGTTTGGCAAAGGTAAAAAGGACGTAATCCTCACCAAAAGAGAAATAATACCTTTATTAGACATACGGCATTACGTAGAAACACCGTTTCCGACCACCTGTAGTGTTTCTCCTATAACCAATCTTTTCCTCTGGCCTTTAAGCATATCAGGAAATAGAGCTATTTGAAGTCTCTAATGTGGTAACATGACTTAAAACATGAGCCACGTAAACCTTCTAGCAAATTATGCTAGGGCCAAGGATAGTATCAACGTGCTCTGTCTACTGTGAAACGGCATATGGAAAGTGACCATTAGAGCACCTGTTACATTATTGTAAACAGATTAATTGAAATAATTGTTTTTTATATAAAAAACTGGACTTCTAGTATGCATAGATGGAAGGAACTGCACACTTAAAAATAGGTAGTAAAAATTTGACTAGTTTGGGTGGCTTTGACTTCATTTAGTGTTATTTTTCAAAATAACTCTAAATGAAGTCAAATGTGGTTACTTTGACCCACTCAGAGTCATTTCTTATTGTGTAAAAATGACCATCGAAAATAGTCATTTTGAAATGACCCCGGAATGTACTCATACTGTCACATTTTTTGTAACTATGTTCCGTAGTCGTTTTCCTAATCGGAACACCGATTAAAGTAAATGACCCCTGAATGTAGTCATTTTTGACCAACAAATAGTTATTTTCAAAAGAGGTCATTTTGAGAAATAACCACGGCTGTAGTCATTTTTAACTGCAATTTGGGTCAAAATTTTTACATGACCTCCGGGGTCAAATTTGACCCCAATGGGTTTGGTGTATAGTTGATCCTACGAGTGGGTAAAAAATTACCACAATCTGGTCATTATTGACTACTTTAAGTGTGTGCATGCCTCTTATAAAAATGAATAGAAATGAGATATCATAACCCTAACAAAATCATTGCCCATCTAAAATGTTGACGAAATTGAGATTTTTGAATAAATAGCTGTTTAGATTAAGGAAAATCTGCTGTGCGTGAATAAAAATGTATATGACCTTGAACATGTTCATAATGAGTCATAATGTAAGTCATAATGAAAATTGTTTGATTCAAGTCTGCGACCGGGGTCTGCGACTCATCGAGAATAAAATTGCCTATCTCACTTTATATTTCTGCCTATCTCACAACACGTTGTCAGTTAGACAGAAATATCACTTTACATGTACAGTCGTCCTGGCCTATCTAGTACCTCACTACATGTTATTTATAAAGTTGCCTATTTCTGTTTATAAAATTGCCTAAGTGATATTTGGTGGTTATATAATTCTTCTACTTCATGTAAATACATGTATTATATTTGCTACGACTGTTTTTCTTAATTTTCTCAATGTTGTATAAATGTTAGATAGGCAATAATTTTATTAGCGTGACAGTATAATGTTAAATTATCGACCTCATAAATTAAGAACGCCGTATATGCATCTTAAATTGACTAGCTAAATTAAGATACGTCCTTTTGTCTTGGGAGGGTTGCCCAGAAATTAGCAGACTAGACAATCATCGCTCTTTTATCACTTAAGGTAGTATCTCGCTGCGGCAATGATGACGTCATTTATAAAATAATAAAGCCCAACACGTGCAATCAGGTTCCAAACAAATAATGGTACCTCTAATAATATGTATTAACACAAATCGCTGTCGAAGTAACGCTCATAATCGGGTTAATTTCACTAGAAACTATTCCACATTATTCACGTGGCTAACAGCATTAATTTGAATTACCCGCGCGCTGACTGCAGTTGTGTTGAAAATAGCACAAAGTCAGATCTCCAAACATTAGTTTAAACCGTGGTTTATCTTAACACCTTTCTGGAATACGGCCCAATATTAAAATGAGTCTAAATTAGCAATAAACCATTTCGGATGATTGATCTTATCACATTCGTATTAGCTGGGCTATATCTTTCAAAGTTTTAAAATTCTGATTAGCTGGGCCATATCTTTCAAAGTTCTAAAATTCTGATTTTAACATTCTAATTTCTCTTTTCGGATTGATAATTTGCGTCTTTAAAGGCGGAAATATAAATGTTAATCCTCTAAATGAGGAAGGTGTATGAGTAATGGTTGACCGTCTCATAAAAATGACAATGCATCTGTTTCCACTCTTTGACTCTAAAACTGTTCATTCCAGAGTCATGTCGGTCATTAACTATATCTGATAAAAGTATATATTTTTGAAGCAATGTTAATGCTGAATATGATGGTCATGTCGGTTTCTGGCCAAAACAGTGAATGTTAGCTGAAAGTGCCAAAAAATGTGTTTTTTGCCAAAATCAAATTTTGAAAGCTTAACCAAAATTTGCATACAATGGCTAGTAGGATTTCTCAAATTTTTGAATTCTGAAAAGATCAAAAATGATTTTGTTCAAAAAATGGGAGGGGGGGGGCGGGGGATCAAAAGTTTAGATTAGAAAAAACAAAAGTTGAATAATTTAAATTAGGCTGTCCATAAAAATTTAAGTTGAATAAACAGTTTTTGGTACTCTGTGTTTTAGAAAAATTTAGTTCTTTTGATAAGATTGTCAAAATCATACATTATATATTGAAAGTTACATCATTGTGTATACATGATCCCATTTTGAAATACATGCT
>JXSR01S003725.1:102834-118855 GCA_000969725.1 Ophiothrix spiculata
TAGTATTGCTTTAAAGGGACTGGCCTAGATTCGCCCCACTAATTTTTACATACATATTTTTTTTTTACTTTAATCGATAGGACATGTTTATAGTAATATAACCTACAATTAGTTTTCCATGATGTTGAGGAATACTGGAGAAAATTGCAATTCTTTATTTCTACTTTAATTTATTTCGCCAGCGGAAAAAAGTGGTGTGAAATCAGTGTTTCTAGTTTGAAAACTTAAAAAAAATCTTGTTTCTACACCTGCGATGGCTAAACAAATTATTTTTGATGAAATTGTTTCTCTTTTATGTCTAGGAGCTTTGTTTGATCATTTATCTGGTAAATCCATCTAAGGTACAAATGTTGGATTTATGAAACACAGGATAGTCACACCACCATCAAATAATGATATATTGGAAGTTCTCTCTCAATTTGAGCCATTTGTGTGTATATTTGTGCACTTTTTTGGATTTGACTATACTTTTAAGCTTTATTTAGAGTATTCTTTAAGTTTTTAATTCTAGGTGGAATCTAGGATAGTCCCTTTAAGCTGTATGCTTTCATATAGGTAAGCATCTTGCTCTACTACATAATATGTATAGTCAAAATAACATACGAAACATCAAACAGTTTCTAACAGGATCTCTCTAACAGGATATAAAAGATTTTTTAATCATTACTGTTATTATTATTATTATTATTATTAATATCAGGCTTTTGTACAATACCATAAAACTATGTATTGTACATTGTTACGAAAGTACCAGGATGCGTACAATATTCTTAAATATATTGTACACATCCGGGCACCATTTCAAGAATATTTTGGCTGCTCTGAACTGAAGATAAGAATGATGATTGTATGACAATTAATAATATTCAAAAGCCTAATATAAATGAAAATAACAATATTGTATGGCTTATTTTCGGGTGATACAAGAAAATATTGCACTCGCTAAATATATATGGCACTCATCTTCGACTCGTGCAATATTTTTAGCTCGTACAATATTTTCTTGTATCACCCCCAAAGCCATTCAATATTATATAAATGGCTTTGAGGGTGATACAAGAAAATATTGTACGAGCTAAAAAAATATTGCACGAGTCTAAGACGAGTGCAATATTTTTTTTAGCGAGTACAATATTTTCTTGTATCACCCCCAAAGCCATTCAATATTATATAATTATTTACGAAAATGGCTTCTTACACTGTAAAAGTGATGTTGGCATTAGACATGTCTTCAACAAGATAACAAAGAAATTAGAACATTTACCCAGTTCAAATGTTCTGTACGTGCATAACAATACATTTTGTAATCCGTAGTAAATATTTTGTTAACCCATTACTTATTCTATTCACTGGAGTCAATAAGTATAGATAATCCCAACTTGAGAAATTGCAATCCTTAACAATTCTTTTGTGTTTACGCGATAAAAAGCACAATTAAAAACCTCCAGACGTTTTTGGTTTCGTCGAAGACAATAGCCTATCCTATTCTTTGATTTACAGGCCTCTTATATGCGGTAAAATTAATTCGATACTTCTTTTCTCATACGTGGACCGCCGCTCTTGTAGCATATCTGATGTATGCTATTTGTATGCATCAGATATGCTACAATGAGCAACATGTAGGAGCCGACAACTGCACCCTTTTGCCGCGGCGGGACACATATACGATTTAGTTTACAAATGTAAACTAAATCCTTTGTCCTTACGACAACTTACGACAAACTTGAACAGGCTAGCTGTAAGACACAAAATAACAGGACATGACCCCCAACAAGAGAAAATAAGTATTGATTTCAAAATGCACACTGAAATACCAAATTTTAATGAAAAAGTTACTACTATCTACGCCACTGGATTTACATAATCTTACGCCATTCAAGGATGTAATTTGCTTTCAATAATTATGCCATTTAAGGACCCCATTTTGAGGTGTATGACAAGCATGAGTATCACTTTAGTATATACAAGCGAGCGCCTGCTATACCCCCAACCCACCCACCCCACACTCCCCGGGATAATATATAATTCAATCGTTCACTCTCCCCGTAAAATATAACACTTATCAACATTATAAAACCATCGTAGTTTTATATTAATTCTTCATTCTTTGGCCAACTTTCTTACTTTCTAATTATTGAACGTGTTGAATTTATAACTTACAAGGCTAATCATCCACCGCTACCTGTTTTCACAACGTGACTATTTCCCCGGGGGATCACTCAAACCAAGAAAAAGGTGACTTAGGGTTGTTTTTGAGGAGAGAGTGGTGAATCAGGTGATACCGTTTATGGTATCAAAAAACAGCCATTTGCAAGAATAATGTATTACTTTTTCAAACCCTAGTGTTAAAACGGTAATGATAAAATCCCATTTAGGGTTTGAATATGGGGAAAAGGTGGTTTTTGTTTTTTTTTCCTTCTTATTTTTGCTTCAGAAAAAATCACCCTTTATGGGTGTTTTGAAAAACTGTGGTCACGCTATGCCTACAACATTATACTTGGGTATCCCCCTCCTCCTGGGACTATTTCAATATTCTCATAATTATTCATCCCATTCCAACGCCCACGCGTTTTTAAATGATTACCCATAATACACCACTAAGTCACGTGCGAGATACTGCCATGCTCTTTAGTATACTCAGTGGTTGCTTTATCCCGAATCACACTTAACATCTGTTTATGTCTCAAGCAGCTCCGCCGGCGAGGCGCAGACGGCAGCACCGAATTCAGCATCATCTTCAGCTATCATCTGCGCCAATATAATGCTGGTTTGAGGCTGGTAAAACTAGCCGGCTATTTTTAAGATAAACTTTCAGTGCAGCACGGATCATGCATTATAGGAAAGGGACTCTTATTTACTTTAATTATTCACCGGAAATATTGACCCGCATATTGAGTGACTTAATGCGTATGTAAGTTTGCCGTAAGGCGACTGTAACATTATACAAAAGTTAAGTGTGCTTACATACAGGGGTTATAACCGGTGCACATAATTTTACGGCGAGTGAGTGCTCTTTGTAACCTTCTAGTACTCCAGAGAATTTTCAGCAATGCTGAGAGTTCGAGTCACCATTGTTTTTCATCAATGCCGTAGTGTTTTATAAAAAATGGAAAAATAAGTAACTGGAGACACACGCAAAGGATGGAAACAATATGTTAAATAAACGGATTCCATACGAGGAGCTTTAGCAACTATAGCTAACGAGTTGCTGTACAAAAGTGCCAGTTTGATTACGTCTACAGTACTTTACAATCATGCTACAAGTTTGGAAATTTATTACATTTGAGTTGCACGCAAGGATAGAATAATGCATTAATGAACATATTTAAAATATGAAAACGCGATTTAGCTATTGTTTACAAGACTTTATTTTGCAATTTTGCTGTATATCTTCATGATCTTTCCCAAAATGGAGAAATCGCATCGGATAGAACAGAAGAATAAAAAACAATATGTTAATTTAAATGGAATATTTGATGTGCTTTAGTCACCGCAAGCTGCTACCATCTGTTATATGAGACAAATTATTACCTTGAATTTCAAGCGGAAACAAATGATAATGACACTCACGTCGAAAATAATGAGGTCGGCAATTATTATTTCACAAAATACGAACTTTAACACCATTTTTCATCACGTCTGTCTTCGTGAACCAGATTCATCTTACATTAGATGCAAAGGGTAAAGGAGACTTGCTACAACACCGTATATATTTGTCTAAGTTTAATGTCACTGGCGACTACGTTACATTACACATGTTTACTGTTCTTATTTGTTAGCTTAATCACTTAACAGCTGATTAGAGGGATGATTTACAAACAATCGCAGACTATGGTGATAAAAGTTGAACTTTAACCCTTTTGGATGTAACCTTTGATGATAAAACATCAAAAATGCAACCATGACGATAGAATGTATTGACGTTTGACAACAAAGTATTTATATAACAATGCAGTGCGTAACGTAAATGGCAACAGCATAATGGCTGATAAGTTGTATTTTTGCTTATGTGTTATTTATATGTTTGTTTTTGTACCAAGTGCTTTTTGTAAAATTTTTGGACCATCACCTTCTTCGTCGTCATCAGCCTTATTATCGAACGATCCTACCAATCCGAATGCCACTGTTCTCCCTGCTTCCCTTTCTACAGGAAGGAGCAGTAATAGTGCGATTTCATTACCCACGATATCACCATATTGCAGCTTACAGCACTTATATTTTTATAATACTTCAACAAATATAACGAACACATCATATTTTTCATTTCTTGCAAATGAAACGTGTAATTTCACTGTATCAGTGGATCCGATGTTACGAATTGTGATCGATATTGATCGGTTCGAACCAAATGACAAAATATTGCCATATGTATTTATTGATCAGTTGGAGGAATCGAACTCTTGTGCTACTAAAAGAATTATTTCTTTACCCGTTAATAGAACGTTTAATTGTGGAGTAGATTTAGTGGGGTCAGAGTTTACAGTTTATGTTCAAGCGGATGTGACGTTGCGGATCCAAGTGTACGAAGTCCCGGATGAAGAAAGGGCGGAAAGTGGAGATGTTTGCCCGACATTTATGGGATTGAATACAAAATGTGTAAATAACATTTGTAAAGCTATTCCAGAGGACGTCTGCCAAAATATAAACTCTTACAATGATGTGTCTATTTGTACAGCGAACACTGTCTTAGATCCGGATCCGATTTACGGAAAAAATGAAACAATTATAAAATGTGATATCATGTGTCCGCCATCTTGTAAATGTGAATTAGGTTTGCAAAATATAACCAAAACATGCTCTAATGAATCACAATCCATATTGCTTGTTATACCATCATATCCACTAACGGAAATGTTAACACTAGATTTCTCAAACATGAATCTTAGCAGTATTAGAATTGACAGCTTTACGAAGTTTCTACAATTTACAAAACTTGATTTGAGTCACAACCGAATCACAGAACTTTTACCAGGTGTGTTCAATGGTCTTGAAAACGTCATAGATTTAACTTTACAAGGAAATCTGTTACAAGAACTAAAAGCTGATGTATTTAACAGTATGAACGGTCTTAATGTACTCTATCTTACTGAAAATAATCTTAGTGAAATAGATCAATATGCTTTTAAAGGTTTATCGAATCTATTTATGCTTGACATACAGAAAAACAATCTCACTAGCATCAGTGCACCCCTTTTTGATGATCTGACAAGTATGTTCCTGCTTGACATAAAGAACAATCATATAGAAGAATTAGGATCTGACGTCTTTCGGCACACCAAAAGCCTTATTCTGCTCGACATTACAAATAATGACTTAAAAGAAATCGTTCCTGGGACTTTTCAAGGCCTATCTGGTCTGTCTTACTTGTACCTATCGGATAATCACATTTCTGGAATTGATTGTGGTACTTTTAGTGGATTAAGTAGCGTGACGACTTTGACGTTGTCTAATAACCTAATTAAGCAGATCTATAAACACACATTTCTTGGGCTTAGCGAGTTAAAATATCTACTGTTGGATGAGAACTTGCTAAGAAATTTAGAAACAACTGCTTTTGAAGAGCTTGTATCACTCAAGTCATTGGATATACGATTGAATAAGCTGGACCGAATCAACATCGATGCTTTGGATGGCATATCTAATGCAACTAAGATTCTTGTGGATAACCATTCTGTGTGTTGTTTTGTGGCCGAAGCAAATTGTATCGCGACCTATCCGCAACAAGCATTTCTAACATGTGGGAAACTTTTACCATACAATGTATTAAGAGTTGTGCTTTCTATTTTAGGAAGTTTAGCTTTAATAGGCAACGCGATGGTTTTATACTGGCGATGTAGAATTCGCCGACGAGATAACAAGGTGCAATTTTTACTTATAGTCAACTTGTCCGCTTCAGACTTTCTCATGGGAATTTACATGATGATTTTAGTGTCCGGTGATGCTCATTTTGGAGAGAGATTTCCCCTAGAGGCCGATTCATGGCGACGATCAGAGGTATGTAAACTAGCAGGCTTTCTTGCAGTGTTATCAAGCGAGGCTTCAGCATTTTTTGTCACATTAATTAGCATCGACAGGCTATTAGGTGTCAAGTACCCTTTTAGTAGCCACAGACTAAGTAATACTACAGCGAAATTGGCGATCATGGGTGTCTGGTTCTTAGCAGTTACTCTAAGTGTTGTGTTAACGTTACTAGCACGAATAGATCCAGACATGTATGCGCTGTCTGAAGTATGTATCGGTCTTCCGATGGCTAGGAGATGGGTTAATAACCCCCAGAATATAACAGTAGCACTCGGTGGAGGAGACGAAACTGTTGAAATTTCCGAAACAATTCGGACCGAACCGGGTATGTACTTATCAATCGCAGTATTTCTAGGCCTTAATCTTATTTGTTTTTTAACTATTGCTTACTGCTACGTAGTAATATTTATAACAGCTCAAAAGACTTCAAGAAGAGCTAGCAGAAGAAGGGAAAAAGAAGAAGAAATCAGAATGGCGGCGAAAATGTCCGTAATCGTCGTCACTGATTTCCTATGCTGGATGCCGATTATTATTATTGGAATTTTAGTTCAAAGTGGTGCTGTAACAATTCCGCCCGTAGTCTACGCCTGGATCGTAACCTTAGTGTTGCCTATAAACTCTTCAGCTAATCCCTTTTTGTACACGATTACCACTATTATCGGCGATCGAATCGGTAAACGTCCACGAGGATCAAGCGTGGATAGTCAATGCGGCCGGAAGTATAACGGAACGCACTATTATTTAACGGATACATATGAACAAGTATTGAACGGTCATACGGGTAGTATTATTTGCGAAAGTTTGACAGAAGGGAATGTGTAGCTTTATGTAGATTAAGAGATGCACAATGAGAGTTTGTAATTGTTAAAAATTTATTTTACTTTGTCCCCGATTCAGATGAAATGGCAAATGTTTCATCACTGCAACATCGTTCATATCTACCAATACGCAGTATTTAGTTTTTAAAGCGAAGTACTATACTTTGTAAATCTTGAAGTATGCTACAAGCATCCAATTAACCCACATAAATAAATAAATAAATAAATATGACCATACGAAGAAGTAAATTAGTCCGTATTTCTCGAATCAAAACAACATACCAAATCTTACTGAATATTCAAATGAAATTATTTTCAGCCCCAAATAATACCAAAATCATGAACATTAAAAAAAAAATATTAATACACAATGACTTGGTCCTAATCAATCCTAATCAATCATTTCTAGTCATTTCTAGTCTCTTACACAATAAAGTACCAGCAATTCACAATGTTGATTTATAGAATACAAAGGATATGCGCGCTATGGATCTCGTTACAGAATATGATTGCTTGTTGCATACTTCAAGGTGTTTCGCTGAACGTTGAGCGATGTTGCAGAGATGAAATCGCCGGACTCGCTAAACTTTGCAGTAGCGGATAATACAATTACCCGCAATGCAAAGCAAACGCGTTGAACAATGAGAGCTTTAGTCGTGCTGAGCACGCGAGTGCATTCAGAATCCTTCTTCATACGACCATTAATATAATTTGCATATTTCCGTCGATTAGGAAACTTTTGCAATTCCTAATGGACAAATGAAATATTCAAATTATTAATGGTCTTTAAGAAGTATGCTGAACAGCGCTCATCCCGTATATAGAGTAAAGTATTGCTAGATACCTCCGATACCATGCTTAGTGTACCACTTATTTTTCTAGACAAAGGCATTTCAAAATTTCCTCAGCACAGTTTTCTATTACAATCTATATTTCTTAACAGGTTTTGCAACATGTTCATAGATTATCTATTGCGGTTTTATATCAAAATGTGTTTGGATTTATCGATGAATGCTGAAAACTATCCACGCCATTTACACAATGACCTCGGACTGAATGCGCTGACCGATACCGGAAGGTCACTAATGCGACGGTCACATGTGTGGCTGTCCATATTTGGTATCTAATGGAAATCGTGTGATGTTTATTAAGGTGTCATTTTAATCCTTAAAGCATAGTCTTTGCAAATAATTAAAAAAAGTGAAAATGACAAGAAGTGGCATTTACGGCTGGTTTGGGATGGACGGTTACATATACATTTGCGGTAATTTACATAAAAAAGTCACCTGCCTAATTAAAGAACAAACATATAGCGTTTGTCACAACACGTCCTGTTTTTTTTTTTTTTTTTCGTTTTATTTCTTAACACATGCCCAGTCGAACCATGGGGTTGTAACCACCCCCTTTAACCGGGCACCGGGGGGTGCGCCCCCCCCCCCCCGGGAAGACGTGGCAAGAACAGGGAAGGTCGCACAGTTTCAATACGTGATATGGGTAGGTTGCGTGCATCGTACATTGCGCACGTGTTAAGATTTACACCGTAAAGCAACGTACGAACTCCATGCGACTACCATGTTTATTACAAAGAAACTGTTTACGGTGTCCGTACGTGCTAAGTGCGCGGATTTTTAATTTTGAGCGGGAAATTTTCATTAAAAATGAAAATTTAACACAGATTAGTCATCTGGCCGCCATTTTGAAACGGAATAAGCGATTTTTAATTTCTTGTTTCATTTGATTTATATTGAATTAGTGTATCGTTTAAAGATAAATAATGTTGAGAGCGATCAAAATCTTGGGTCCATTATGGACCCCCTTGTGCATAACGGGATTCTAAGCACATACCGGTATGCACTTAAGTGTTAAATGACTCGTCATAACGTATCGTAAAATTGTAGCCGTCTATTCCAAAGAAGCCGTAAATGTCGCAAACTTCATTTTGCGCTACATGTGAAAATATGTATCAAGGTCGTAATTTTCCGAAATTGATTTTTGACAGATTCACAATCCTTGTGCTTACTTCGAAATATTAGCAAAGTTTCATTTCAACAAAATGATCGGAAATATGCAATCAACAGAAAATATAGGACTTACTTATCTTTAACCCTCAAAGAGCCGGGCCTTTTCAACCCACCTCACAGCCGGGGACCGCCCACCCCTCCTTCCGATCTCATTGACGAAACATCAAGTGTATGGTACTGGTGGATAGCTATGACCCTCACGAGTCCATTGGTACCAACAAATTTAAATCGGACCTTGTATGACGTCATAGTGATGTCATAAGTGACGTCGTGTCAAAAAACGCGAAAATTGCCAAAATCATGGTTTTTCGCTATTTTTTTCGAGCAAAAGTTGCAATTTTTAGCAATAATGTGTGTAAAAGTATACTTACGCACGTTCTTTCTCCAAATAAATCAAATAAATACAATAAAACATAGTGGAAGTGTGTCTTGAAAACAAAAAACACGATTTATGTATGTAATTTGCATTGAAATCAGTTTTTGGTCAGTTTTTCGCTTGACCCAGCGTGCCATTATCAACGCCACGTCCCAACCCTAGGTCCGATTTTCACAAAGATGGTCTTAAAATAAGAAAAAAGGCATGAAGTTTCAGCGCGAAAAAAATAACAATCGGTGGAGGTATAACAAAAAATATCGGAGGAGGCGTATTCCGCACCCCCCCCCCCCCCCACCCCCGGCTCCTTTAGGGTAAAACGTTTATCTTAGTTATATGATGACAACTTGAAATCCTGTGAAGGTGTCATTTTAATCCTTATACTCGTAGCATGGTCTTTGCAAATATTTAAAAAAGTGAAAATGACAAGGGGCTGCATTTACGGCTGGTTTGGGATGACTGTCCATGTTTAAGAATTCCCTTGAATACATGGTTATAATATTTTGTAGATTAAACATTCAAGGAAGGCTAATCATGCATAATACGAATGCATCATCAATCACACACTAATCAAGATCATGATGAAAAAAAATTCTCATTTCCTTTTGATACGAAATTATTCTTTTGCCCGGAGCTTTAAAGGAAGTTTTCTTCATAAATATTCCAATATGTGTTAGGTAGTATATAAGTGGAACACGTCTATTGTAACCGTGAACTGTGTTTTGGGGTATTTGTGAGGGTACGGTTTTCCGTTTCACACGACTCACACATCTGAATACGATTTTAAATAAAATAAATTGCAGGTGATTTATAGTGCACTACGCGGTCCCCCTGACTTGTAATTCCACACGGCCTCAGCACACTTTACAGAGCAGTTCTCTGTTTTACCGGCCAAACATGTCTTAAAAGTAGGGATTCGATTCGATCATAGAAACATAACCATCCCATAAAAGACATTTAAATACGCTAATACAAGAAAACCCCAACTCCAATAGATCCCTTCTGTTACGTTCTGTAAAATATAAATGCATACAAATCTCTGAAAATGCTTTCAAATCACTAAAACAACATTTCCATGTCTATATCCCAATCATAGTGTCACATTTGACTTTGTAGTTTACTTTTTTTGGACATTGTTAATTTTTCTAGTATATGGTTGCAGAGGGGAGCTCTTGGAGTTGGGGTTTTCTTGTAATGACTGTTTAAATATAGCAATTATGTACTATAACAATTATCTAACAATGTCTAAAAAGTCAACTTCAAGGTCAAATGTGACACTATGATTGAATATTGACATGGAAATGGTATTTTGGTGATGTGAAAGCATTTTCAGAGATTTGTATGCATTTATATTTTATAAATATAATTAACAGAAGGGAGCTATTGGAGTTAGGGTTTTCTTACACGCCAGTGTATTCATTTATTAAAGACGGTTATTCCGTATAAGTTCCGGGGTAAATATGCCCAAACCGTGAAACCAACTTCAAGGCTATATATAGATACATGTGTTAAAGAATAGAAATCAAAAACGTTTTATTTCACTACAGGGTATTTTTATTCAACGCTCACAAAATTTTCACACAATTTATAATTTTGTGTGCAACATCTTTAATGGTAGTTTTTAGTATGAATGAATTTGTTTCCTTTTTTCACTAACTATTCAAGAATTGTCTTACTATTATTCTTTTAAAATTTGAGTTGTTTTTCCCTAATATTGTGTTATACTTCTTCTTTTTTTATTTCATTTCAAACATTGATAATATTATTGATAATATCATAAAACATTGAAGGCATAGATACACTCCGTTATTTTTATCACTTGTAAAATCCAGACAACTGCTTGCATAATGCCCTCGAATTTTTTTGTCATTGTAGAAATATGAATTGGTGAGCAAATCTTTTCTACAAAATAAAATTTACAGTATCTGTCAAGGAAAGATTGCAGATTATATCAATGAAAAGACCAAGATAATTATGGTATTGTTTGAAAACAACGATTATCAATTAATGTAATGTACAATTAATTATCAAAATATTACAGATTAGTAATCATTTCAAAATGTGCCGTGATGCGAAAAATATTTCACCAATATGTACATTTTGGTAAATGGTAAAACATTTTACACCATGGTAAAAATGTTACAACATGAGAAAAATGAAAATGAAAATGTTCATTCCGAATGGAAATTTAACATATTGGTGAAAAATTAACACCATGAGAAAAATTATGAATGAAAAATGACGATGTCTAACTAGCCCCGAATTCAATGAAAACAATTGTCTATGAAAATTATAAATTGGCTCGCGTGTGTCATTACAGAGGTTTACTTTAATTTTTACAAAGTATTATTGGCTTTGCTTTCTTTATAACGACGATTGACGATAAGGTGTTTTTTTTGACATTGTGGTTGCCTGTTTCGTCTGTTCTGGACATTTTTTTGAGTTTTTTTTCTTCGTCGATAAAACGGGCTGGAACTCGTTGTCCTACTCGTTTATTCTAATGCATCTTTTAAAATATTTACGGTTACGATGGCATCGTTAAAATTGTAGTGTATATACTAGCGGTCTTAAACTCTTTCCAGTTATAGATATGTACTTAAGAGTAAATCTATATAAAAACCACACAAAGTCTGAAAATCTTAGAAGAAGTGGGTCAGCAAATTCATTTCATATGAAGTCAGTGATTACCTTTAGGCAAACCATTATACACAGGGAGCATTAAAAAATCACAGTGTTTCTAGATATTTAATAAATGGTATTACAAAAATTGCATAGTTTTGACAAGTTTTCCTCACATTCAGATGCATGTTTTTGAATATATGAATTTGTCATTCATCATAGTGTCAATATTTCATGCTAATATTTTTCTAACAAGTTGGTGATAGAATTACCTTCATGATATGTAATACATTAAATGAGAGTATTTCTATTTTTTGGGAAAAGGAAGTTTATATTATCAAACATTTGATTTTTTTGGGTCAGAAATAGAGAATTTGGATGCTCCATTTTTCAATTGGTCAGCAGTTTTGTATTTAAGTTTTATTTTGGTTGTAATATATACTATTTGGCCCCTCATAATAAAAAATAAAATTATTGAATTATAATTTCTTTGTATTAGAAACACCTCAAAACCTTATATTATACATTATACACATACAACGCATATAAATAAAGGGGCACCCCTCCCCCCGTGAACTTCAAATTTATTCTCTAATCAGAAATATTTTGTAGTTTAAGATCTTAAATTAAGATCTCTTCTTTCAATTGATACCAAAAAGAAAAGAATCGAACAATGCCTTGGGTAGTTATGACATTTTAAAGCATGTTAGAACAACCATTTCAGTTGTTTTCCTTATTTATTATAATACAAGCAAGAATCTGCATGGAAGAGTGGTATACTTTTAATTGCCAAATTTTTAATAGGGCATGTTATCGGGTATTGTAATTAAATACTACATTGCGCAATTGTGCTTATTTGGTATGCATGGATATAGGAGATCTCAAGCTAGCTAATTACATAATTTAAAAGTTTATTTTACGTTTCCGGGGGAGGGGTACCCCAAAGTATAAAATATATATTCAATGGACGGTACAAGTTTGTAAGTTTTTCTAGTATAAACCAGCCAGAATACAATGATTTTATTTTTGATTATAGTGGGCCCAACAATAAATATTACAACCACAATAAAACTTAAATGTATAACTACTGACCAAAAGAGAAACAAAAACATCAAAAATGGCATATTTGGGCCTAAAGGCGGTGTCACACATCACCGTATTAAGCCAAAACGTATGAATAACGTACAAAGTTCAGGCTATACGGTGGCGAGAGATTAAATACGGTGAAGAAATCCATACAATTGAACGTATTTACTGACGAACATGAAACGAATAGACCGTACAATGACCGTACGACTTGCGGATAAAAAGCGGAAATGTTGTCTCGTCTCACTGAACAACGCCGACTGAGAACCGGACGTGTTCCGTACTAAACGAATAAATTCAGTATGAGGAACGTACAAAACAAATTAGTAACGTACGAATAGGTACAGAGACAATCGCCAAGGTAAATCCCCACTTGAAAACAATACCTCTTCACACTTTCCGGTTTGCAAGTTTCTTTATAGTATTTCTCTAGTGCTGAGAGTTCTGACCTTGCTCAAAACAAGACAACGTACTTAACGTACTCAAAACGCATTCCCACCGGATGGATAACGAATTGAACATGTTTCTACCGAATGCATAACGAACATCACCGTACAGTAAAACAGTGTACGTTATTCGTACGTTTTCGTCAATACGGTGATGTGTGACACCGCCTTAAAATATGATTTTTTTTTGGAAAAATAGAACTTTTTTTTTTCTTCAAAATATAGAAACACTGCTATTTTAATCTACAGTTACAGAAAGGTGACTATGTTTATAACATGTTATAAAAAAAAACTAGCTCGAATTATCTAGTTTATAATGAATAGCAAATTCACATACTCAAGAACATGTTTTTGAAGGTGAGGAAACAAGGATGAAACTATGCATTTTTTGTACTACCCTTTATTTTATATCTAGAAGCACTGTGATTTTTTTAGTGCACTGGGATGAAAAGTGAGTCATAGGGATGCCAAAGGCCTAATATGAACAAAAATTGCCAACCCCTTTCTAGCTCCGTCGATCATGTGGTTCTTATATAGATTTACTCTTAAATGCTTTTTTATCAACTATCTACATTACACGTTCCTTGCCTTAAACTTTTGTACCACTGATTTTGACATTTCACTGGTAATAAATCATCCATTATTTAGCACACCCACTACTATGTAGTCTACTTTGAGGGTTGTGAAGGACAAAATGATACCCTCAAGGCATGTTCCTGTCCTTCAAGGCATGAACATGGTAACTTAGTGGGTTGTGGAGTATATATGAGATGATTTATTACCGGTGAAATGTCAAAATCAACGGTACAAAAGTTTAAGGCAAGTAACATGTAATGATTATAGCTTTATTTAGGGTATATATACATCACTTGTACTATATTTTATACCAGATTTAAATTATATTAATGTATGTAAAAATAAAATATTTTATAATTATATATTCAAAGACAAAGTATTCATCTCAACTCGAACGTGCTGAACAAAAGCCGCAAGTGCCAAAAATTGTTGCATGAAAAAAAAAAGCTGTTACCAAAATATAGTTACAAAACAGTATGAAATATTGTTGTTATTTGTAATATCAATGGCATTGAACTCAACGTGCTAATAATCCAAAGGGGAGATATGAATTGATTAATTCTTGAAATTAAAACAAAGGTGAGGTTCTCCGACCAAATGAGCCCAAAGTCGCGAGATTCAAAATTGAGTTTATTACATATCTTAATTCGTCATATTTTCAGTTTTCGACTGATAAATAATATCCAATACCTGTTTTCTTGTTTGTAGATATAACATAGTAAAATCTAAATTGCTTTTGTAAAATCTTTAAAAAAAAAAAATATCCAGAAAAAATTCAAAAAGTATATTTGGGTAGACAATTGTCTTACCTTTGTCCGGTTAAACAATTGTCTGCCGTAATGAATTTTTAAAGGAAAAAGTTCAGTTTTTAAGATTTTATAAAATCAATGTAGATTTTATAGCGTTATATTTAGACATCGAAATCAAGAATATCTAATAAGACTCGTCTTCCTGGGGGCGTAGAGGTACCATCCCCTAATGGTTGACAAAGTATCCCCATAGGCATTTAGGTAAAAATTTTCACTTCCGTTGCGGTCAATTTGATGGAAAAAATCGGGATCCCTGGCGCACCACCTACGGTGGGTGTAGAGAAGGCCGTTAAAGTCCGAGGGTAGGTAGGGGTGGGGGGTCGAAATCTTAAATATTTCAAGTTTTAAGTCGCCATTTAAGTTGCCATGCAGTCACCTGCATGACATGGACCTGAAACTTATACGACACTTTAGAACTTTTTGTTTCTCTCTCTTATATACAAAAATCCTAATGAAAATGTATTTAGAACCTTTAAAACAAAAATTTACAAATTTTGTGATGTCATAATCCGGGGGTCATAATTACGTAAAGCCTTGACCGATTTTCATGATTTTGGTATGAATAGAAAGAGGACTAAACACCTAAGCTTTGGGCGTGTTAATTTCAAAAAGATGTGTTACAAAAACAAAACAAAAGCAAAATCTGATACATTAACCTTTATATACTTCCTGACATTATTGATTTTCCAATGTAAGGTATAGTTAAAAGAAGTTGCGTGGATGCGTTTAAAGAAATATGACCTCACCCCTATGTTTTCACTTTTATTCAAAGATTTCATCAGCGACTTTCTACTCTTTTCGTCGGGGCACTTCTCATGTAGTTCAGTAAAAATCCGTGATACATTTGTGTTTAAATATACCAAATATGTCATCATGATCGAAGCCATTAGCACAGTTTTAAAACAGACATCATGAATTGTGTCATGTTTATGGGGATCTCAATGAGATTTATGGGGTGTAATTATTTAAATATCATCCAATTGTGTGCGGCTTACACGTAATGTATTTATCCGCCTTGTTTGTTCTTAAATGTGACAGTCCATCCCAAACCAGCCGTAAATGCCAACTCTTTTCATTTTCACTTTTTTTATAATTATTTGCAAAGACCATGCTTTAAGGATTAAAATGACACCTTGATGAACTTCAAACGATTTCCAGAAGTCAAGTTATGGTCCGTTAAAGGTTGTCAGGTAGTAAAACGTATAACTGAGATAAACGCGTTGAAAGATCAGTAAGCCCTATATTTTCTATA